>VDFB02125657.1:0-19723 GCA_007258455.2 Sequoia sempervirens | reverse complement strand
GTAAAGCACAATTTATATTGGTGGAAAGCTGAGAATCTCCTTTAGAAGCCCTTTTTGTTTCATTAATTTTGGGTTAAAAAAAGTCGTCAACCACATACTCATCATATCGCCACTTTTTTGCCCATCATGATCTTTTACATACCCCAATGAAGAACATACATATCCAAGAACTAACTATCCATAGCTCAAGATCCATATCTATGAAAGATAAAGCATATAAACTCATGCTAAAAAATCCTCAAATGAGTATCCATAATCAACCACCATGAATCAACTCAATCCCATGAGAAATCAAAGAACGAAACATAACACATCTGAAAGATATAATGGGAAAATACCTCTCAAATCATAAACTACCGAGCAAACCAAGAGTGTGGAATGAGAATGCCCCTCTAGGATAACCAATTCATCATGACTCACTCCAAGAACAATCTCCTCTATCAATCTAACATGAACTCATGTCCATATCTAGGTGAAAGTCCCTCAGTCTTCCTGCTGAAACCTCCAAAGAGTAATCGTCTCAAGCAAATGTCTCTAATCACAAGAGGACTCCAACCATCACCTAAGTCTCCAAGTATCCATGAGTACCTATAACCAATCAATCTATGTTAAACTCCAAATGCAACATAACACCATCATGAAGTAATCAAGCAAATGTTCAATGTACCCAATACAAAGAGAACCACATACGATCAATGTCAAAGCTCCAATCATGAATCAGGAACATAAACATGATATCCATGATCTAACCATCTCCTCCTATGAGATCACATGCACCAAAACATATATATAAACATCCTAGTCTCAAGAGAACATGTACCATGCCAAACTCTAAGTGCACATCAAGAGTAAGCCATGACATAATACCAAACACTCTAAATCAAGAATACATATCCCCAATCACATGAAAATAACCATACCAATGATGCTTCCACATCACTTCCAACAACTCCCATTGAACCACGATATGAGCTACACATGGCATCATGACAACCATCCTCTCTATGAAGATCATCTAGGTCTACACACACTCAACTGTAATATCAATAACATACAAGTGAAATCAATATCTCTAAGCCAAGAAGATGCTTACAATTTCCAACAAACTATCATAAACATATCCATCATTACCAAACCATCACTGTCAAAAACTCCCACTGAAATTTTAACCAATGAATGTAACAAGATATCATGACATCGTGATAACAATATCCTAATGAAGATCAACCAAGAGTGCCTCACACAATCAAATAACTCAAATACAATGTATGAGATCCTTAATAAGAAATCAAAGTAAACCATGATCCTCATACCAAGAAGATTCACCACCACAACCTAAATCAGGATCCAATCCAACATCACCACAATGCACCTGCATAAATCATCATGGCATGCAAAAGTCTCTAAAGCACAAGAAACATCCATGACACCATGATCACCATCAAATGTACCAACAACTCAACCCAACCGTGTCCCACATATCTGTATAACATAGTCAACTACATAGGTCTCACATCATGATTGTACCTAGTAATACCATCCCACCTCCTCAACATGAAATCAAAACCAGCAAACCAAGAGACTAAACCAAGCCACCAAAACTGAAAATGCATCAACACTAAAATATCTATGGGCATAGACAACCCATATCCAAGTCATAGGTGCAACAAGTATAGACCACCTACAATGCTACACAACTTGTAGATACAATAATGAAGCATAAAAATCCAACCAAATGTTGATATCCATGTCAAAAATAATATAATCTAAGATGTACAACTGAGCATACAATGAATCCAACATCAAATCTCCTAGATCCGACAATCCATAAGGTCATAGTACCACCATAGTCAAAGAAACCCATAAATAGATCAGGATGGAATATCAACAAATAAATCATGTCAAATCAACTCCAAACTTCATCCACTATGTAGTTCTCTAAACAAGCTTTCCATCGACTATTTGGAGTCCAAAATTCAACTCTGTATGCACCCGATATCACCTCTTGAAGCTCAAATAGAATACCTGACTTCCACCAAGAAAAAAAACTGTTAAAACTATAAAATCTGGAAAAATCTCTAGCACCACAGCACAGAGCTTTGAGCCACCTTTCCAACAAGTCCAAGAAGAGTAAAAAAGGACCACCTGAGCGAAAGTTATGCCCCTCAGAAGAAAATTGCCTAATTAGAGTATATAAGCTAAAACTGGTGGCTCCTCGGTGGTGGGATGGTGGCTCGTTGGTGGTGGCAGAGCCACCTAGTGACGCCACCCTTTGCTAGCTCTGAACTTGAAAATCTTATATATTCCAATTATATTTCAAATATTAAACCAAGGGTCAGTGGATTTTATTTTTAAATGGCGGGTAATACAAATTTAATTTATTTTGTTTTTAATCCCCACATAGGGGATGGCAGGGCCTGTCGACAGTACCCTGCCGGCTGACAGGGATGGTCGGGTTGTAGCCGTACGTCCCTACTTTCGGTAGGCCTGCCAGTGCAGGGTTTGCAGACACAGAGTACAAGGTGGGGTTACCTCCCCCACCTCCCCCAGCCCTCCCCAAATTAAATTTTGTTTTATTTTTTGAGATTTTTTTTTTTTTTTCAAAGCGAGATAAAAGGCACCAGGATTTTTATTTTTTGATTTTATTTATTTTTTAATTTTTCAGCTTTTCTTTTGAAGGACGAATTTTTTTTTCTTCGATTTTTTTTAACTCTTTGCAACAATAATGTCGACTTCGTAATAGCAAAAGCGGATTTTACAAAAAAAAATGTATTTTTTTTCCAGTAACCAAAATAGGGAAAATTATATATCAAAGAGTGGGTTTCTCACGATGGCACGAGATCCAACCATGCGGTAGGTTTTTTTCTCTGAGGTCATTTATAAAATTTACCCCACAAAACCCCCATTTGAATGCACAACCAAGAAACCCTTTTTTCCCAAAATTTTTCACACCCTAAATTTGCAAAATACCCATTATAACAACAAACCCAAAACCCTTAGATCTACAATAAACAACTTGCAAAACCCTCATATATTTCCAAGTCTTTCTTTCTCTCATGCATTGCACTTGGATTCAGGCCGAGGCAATATTTTTCTCAGCCTGGGGTAATGGCAAAAATATCCAATACATAGAAACTCTTCAATACCACTTATAAAACTTGCATCCATTATATGATAATTTCCACATAGCAAAAGAGATATTCATGCAAATAAGTATTCGAAATCCACATGCAAGAGAATAAACAACATACCCATCAAAAATAACACAAGATATACCCTAGGAAAACCCTCAAGAGGGAAAAACCTAGTCTCCAAAAACATCCATACTCCATCATATTAATCAGCCATAAGAAAATACAAAGAGGAACTACCAGTAGACATACGAAGAACCAGTGCATCCCAATGCATTCCATGTGTCAAGCATGAATCCACACATCCACAGGCCATTCTTCACAAATGCACTCTCAAGAAGACTTAATAATGACAACCAAACCACTCAGCGAACCTAAACCACTACACGTGTTTTTGCTTTTATAGACACAAGCTCACACATAATACAACTAGTGGTAAGGTGAAACCATGCACCACAAAACCATGTAAATACAAAACCACTAACCCCTTATTTAATATTGGGTACTAAGACACCACATTATTTAATATTTTCCCAATATTAAATTATTATCACATGTCTCCCACATAAATAATAATAATACAATGTTACAATACAACATCAAGTGGACCCCAAATAATTACCTAGTGTGATTAACCACACCACCAAGGTGCATCACAACTAAATAATTATTTCATTACAATATTATGATACATCAATTTATGCAATGGTGTACAGCACCATATACGACACTCAAAATAGCAGCGATTGCATGCAGAGCGCTGCAGCACCAAACCTGCCATCATCTTTTGAATATGATCAAAATGGTTTAGAGCTGCCACAACCATACTTTCATTTACCTTTAGTTGACCTTCCAAAGGATGTGACTTATGAGACCCAACACCTCCATGTAAAACTTCGGATTGGTCTTCATAATCATACACCTCCAAATCAGCTTCCTTTTTGGCTTCTTCTCCATTACATCCATGTGTAAAAACTAGGGTATCATCATGCTCTATCAAAGGGTCACCACCAAAGTAATCATGATCTTCCTTAATGGTTGATCTAGAAAGTGTATGTACAGCTATGACCTCCTTAACCACCAAGTGATCCTCCACATCTTGCAATGTCAAATCAGTCTTATCCAAACCTCTTTGTTCACCACATATTGAAATTTCTGAATTACCATCATTTGTATGAACAACATCCATCTCAAAGACACCCAAACCACAATTTGATTCCTTTCCAAGATGAGGTAAGGGTGATGAAGCAATGCTAGGCTCAATTAGAGGAATATCAAACAAACTCATACCTTCTTGTAGCTGATCTAACATGGCTGGTTAAACAATCTCCATGGCGGTATCTTCTTCAAACTTCATGTGCTCTTCATTTGTAGCTTCAATAGGTGACTCTTCTTCAATCTTGTAGTCATCTTGAAGTTTCATGTGCTCTTCACTTGTAAATGCGTGGAGTGATTCCATTTGTGCGGGACTCGTGTGTTTGGAATTCATTTGGCTTCCACTATTTTGCTTTGGCTTGGTGCGCCCGGTAGACCTCCAAGTAATATCTAAATGAGATGGCTAATTGAAAATATGCCCCCAAAGCTTGATACTTAACCAAAAATTTACCATCCTCATTTTCCTCCATAGGTTTCTCTTGCATAAGCTCATCCTCTTGTATAAATGTAGGCATGAATAGTTTGGATTGTGAGTAGTTTAGGTAGTTCTTTGCAGTGAATGTTTCCTTATTTTTTAGCGACTTTGCTTTCACTATCTTCTCGTTTATGTACTTAATTTCTTATTTGCACTATGTTATAGTCCATCCATCAAATAAATATTAATTATTTTACAGCCAGTTGTCCTAGCGACTTTCATGAACATATTGAACTTGGCGTTGGTGGTTTGTTTGTCGTTGCTGTCATTAGCTACTTTTGTTTTTCGGTTACTTGACACATCCTTTACGCACATGCAATGTTAAAATGGGCTGCCAAGTCTTGCAACTATGATACCACTTATAATATCCCCAAATAAGATACTAAAAAAAAAAAAAAAAATTGAAAATTAGGGCACAAAACTAATAAAAAAATTCTTCACAAACTAGGGCATAAATCTGAGTTTTGTTTGCATTAAAGTAGTTCCAAACAAACTCAAAAATTCTGATTGGATTTAATAGAAAATAAGATTGAATATTACTATGCTCAGAAAAATGACATTTCAAACCCTTATAACTGCCCAAAAATTTCAGAACTCAATATTAGACATTTCTATAAAGTAAATATGCAAATTTCATACCAAAAATGTTCCAAATTTAGGTCAGAATATTTTCTAAGCCTAGCCTTCCTTTCAAAAGTGATGTTGGTCGCTCAAAGTGACTATCATTAAGTATGAAATTGTTTCCCCTCAATTGTCGTCTTCAGAAAAACTAGAAAAGAATGATTTGCAGCAATGGACACCTTCAAATCTGAATAACCAGCGCTGATAACATTGTAATTTTAGCCTCCAAACCTGATAAAACCTTGCAACCTTCAATAAACAATGTGCTAGGGTTTCACAAATCAAATTTCTTCCAATAAAACAAACTCTTCTAGCTAGGGAGAGCTCGTATGTCTCACCGAAACTAGGGATACTCAAGCATTTCAATCCTCAAGCCAAATTACAACAATAATAAGCAGAAAAATTCATCACACCATGCCTCCAAATGAGCCCTTTAGGGTGTTATATAACAACTCATAACCATATGATTTAATCTCCACCCTCCATCTTAACATCTTTAATCCAAAGGCTCACATTAACACCCTAAAAATATGTCCTTATCTTCTCCTAGAAGCTAGACGCCCCCTTTAAGCTAATTAGCACATGTTTTAAAGATGTCACTTAATTACATAAAGAGGGGAAAACTTCAATCCCTTGGCTAGGCATCACTTAAAGTTGCCTAAAAAGATGTGCCCAACATAAAATAACTTAAGTTCACTAAAGTTGCATCAAAAGACATGCATTCAACTTAAAATTAGAATTAAGAACAAGCCAAGGACTTCATTTCTTACCCAGTAATGCTCTACGTCCTCTTTCTCTTGGGTAAACCAAGGAAAGGACAACCAATTTGTTGCTAATCATCTTGATTTGAGCTAGGGACATTACATAATCCACTTATGCATACACATTTGCAAGAAAAATAATATACTTGAATGATACTTAAATTATTTATCAATTTTAGTAAACATGCGATACAATATGAATTGCAATATTAGATCATTGATGTAATGACCCAATTCTACTCCTAATCTAGTGATGACAACAAAGTGTATGATGAGAATATGTTTGGAATTTCATCTCCTAAAGATTGTTGCCTACTCCAATTAGCAACAAAGACACAACCAACAAGAAAGAAGAGAGCACACTTGCAAACCATACATGGAACTAGAATTGCAAACATACACGAGATATTTTTTTCCACAACTAGGTTCAAAGATCCTATTGAGTTGCTACAATCTACCATGGAGAAATTAAATTGTAAAAAAAAATTAACAAGGAAGAAGAGAGCACACCTGCAAACCATACATGGAACTAGACTTGCAAACATGCACAAATAAGATTTTTTTTTCTGCAACTAAACATGTGTAATAATCCATCTCAAAGTTGCAACAACTTATAAGGAACAAGAGAAAACCATTACAAAAGGTTTGTAATGTATTAGAACATTGCGACACATTCATCTAATTCCAATTACAATCATGACAAGTGTGGCAAGGGAAAATCCACAACTAGGTTCAAAGATCTCTCTAATTTGCTACAATCTACCATGGAGACATTCAATTATAGGTTGTAGCATCATAGATTGTCGCCCTTGACAATTTCACACTATGTTTTTCTCCCCTTTAAGTTATTGGGTTTAATTAAGCACTTAATTTCCTAAATTTTGCATTCCACAACCTATTTTAAATATTTTTTGACAAATGGCAAGAATAAAAAAAATGCTACCATTTAATACTTTGTCCTTGACACTTAAAGTTTCTAAAAATAGGGCTGGGACACTAGCACCTAGAGCGCTTATGTCCCCCTATTTTGGCTCCAAATTCAAATATGTCAGTGTCAACATTTTATTATTTAAAATTCAAATATCTAAAGTCGGATGTCAAGATTTAATTTTTGGGAAATTAGAATATTAGCATATAAATAGCTAGTTATTGCATGATTTGAACATTAAGTGGAAAAATTGAGCATTAAGAGAAAATTTGGTGATCAAGAGCATTATTTGACAAGTCAAGAGTAGCATTTCAGAGCTTTATTGCAACAATTCAAACTATCCCCAATCTCATAATACACTATGTCATCCTTTCACAATAGAACACATCAATTACACTTTAGTATTCATCATTTGACTACCTTGGAAGCTAGCATTCTTATGATTTTTTTCCCTAGACAATACCGTGTGCGATGGAATCTCCAATTTGATATCAAAAATATCTTTGAGCGGGTGCATGCAGGTGGGTAGCAATTTTGTGGCCACTTTTTTAAAAAAAATGAAAACTCATAACACGAGTGCATTATAACGTGCTCGCATTATGGCTTGGTGTGTCAGGCCTGAGGCTCGGTCACCATAAAGCCATAATGCAAGCATGTTATAACGCGCTAGCGTTATGACATGTTAAAAGCAAAAAAAAAGAGGCCAAATTCCTTTTCATTTATGAGTGTTTTTCTCTTCTTTCCCACGGCCAAAAACACCAGAATTATGCACTTGCATTCTAGGAGGATATTTTTTGCAAAAATATTCATCAACGGTTGTTGATTCATTTCCAGGATGCCGCCACATCGACGAGGAGGTCAAACAGGTAAGGATTTTTTTTTTTAATTTGTTAGTTTTAGGTTGTATTTGATATTTATTTTTTGAATTTGTAGGAGATGTTAATCAACCTGGAAACCCTCCTCAAAATCTACAGCAAGAACAAAATCCTGAACAACAAAATCCTCAAATACAATTACAACCTCCTCCACCAATCCCTCAATACCCTCCTGGCACTCAACAAAATTTAATGGATGAAATTGAGAACAATAAAAAATAAATTGAGGATTTAATCGGGAGGTTGAACGATCCAAATGGTTCAACTGTGGAAAGAACGGCCCTAGAAACTTCACTACAAGATATGTTAAAAAATTTAGATTCAATCAACAAATAATTAACTAGTTGGCAGGATAGGAGGCAAGTGGCTAGGGCTTTTTACCAAGATAAATTGTTATATAAAGATGTTAAAGATTTAAAAATTACAAAAGGTGATTTATGTGCATTATTCACTGACCCACGGTCAAATGAAAATATCTCCCTTAATGCGAAGAGGTTTCCCATTCATTGATGCCACCACCAAGAGATTAGGAAATATTTTTGGGATAGGTGGTACATGGTTTTTGATGACCCACTATGCAACAATTGTGAATTCTTGTTGTATTTCCTCAGGAAACTATACGCTGAGTTCATCTTGAACAAAATCCCAAATTATTTTGATATGAGGGACTTCTAGGGGAGAGGTGGGGGCTTAGCACAAGATAGACCCGGTGCACAGCTAGATCCTATGTGGCAAGCGAGACGGCCTCTCGCTAGGCCGCCTCATGAGCACATCGTCATCCCTTCCGTCGCGAAGGAGAGTGTCGACATAGAGACTTTGCAAGCCATCAACTCTTTGATGTAGAGTGTCATCCAGCATGCTATCCCTCTTGTACAGTGCCATCCTAAAGTCTTTGATAGAAATTAGAGCTAATCCATAATAATGTATCAATCTGCAGGTGCTTATTCCTGCCAAACCCCTGCTCAGAAGTTACTCAATGAGAATCAATTGCTTGGGATGGAGGGGCAGTGACATTTTGCATGGCGTGTATGCATGGGTGATGCTGGGGTAGGAATTTATGTTCATTGAGATTTAATTTTAGTAAATTTCGAGATTTTTGAAATGTAAGATTAAACTGGAAATTGGTTTTATCGGTTTTAATAGGCTTTAGGGTCCCGGTGTTGATCTTTGGATGCCTTGCGGCCTCACACTTGTTTTAGGTGCACCTATGGGTGGGAGATTGTGAGCTAGTAAAGCAATTATGAATTTATTACATGTTAATAGCATTTTTTTACGAATGGTATTTTAATATGTGATTTTGGATGTTGAATAGGCTAATATTGGAGGTTTCGAGGGAACACCTCCTGGTGCCAGTGGATTTAGTGAAACCTTCACATAGGTAATAGAATAAAGAGTTTAACTAATGAATTGTACTTAATAGATTTGTGTAGTTTATATTCATATCGTTGATTGCATTCCATTGCACATCATTCAAACTCAAAGCATTACTTCACATTCCATAACTAAAAATTAGATGTTGATAGATGACAAAATTTCAACTACAATATAGCTGTTTAGAAATTCAACATAAGTAGTGATGCAATTACTTCACATAGCATAAGTAATAAGTCTAGGAGTAGTTTCCAATTGCATTTGCTTGTCATGGCATTCCATGAGACAACATTTTACTGAGGCATTTTTTGAAATAGTTCACTGCCTTGTCTATGCTCCAAACTAGGCACCCATTATGGCTTGCTCTCACATATCTGAAACTCACTTGCAACTCTTTGGGAGCAACTATCCCAAATCTAGCTTTTAACGTTGAATTAGGCCATAATTAGGCCTCTTTTTCAAAGAGACGTGCCTCTCCAAACACACAACCAACACTTGAAACCTCCAAACAGTCAAAAGGTAGCCAAGAAAACCTTAGATTAATCAACTTTCAGGTCTCCTCTCACTCATTCAAACCCCTTTTCATAAAACCCTCACTTTCCATCCAATTAATTAGGGCTTATTGAAACTATTATGCCCTGAACTCTCACAATCTTATAATCACTTCAATCAGGATTATTTATGCCTGTACATTCTCATTCCATCCTCAAATAGTGCTGCCCCAAAGTTCTACATACACTTCCTTCATAAAATCACTCTTTTTCACTAGTTTTCACCCTCTTTCACCTAGGGTTTCTCACTTATTCACTTCTCTAACCACTTACAACCTCTCATATCTTGTAAAAACCCTCCAATTCACCTGCTCTCATAGTTTTCAGGGGATTCTATCCACTTCTAAACCCCTATCCTCTTTTCACTCACTCTAGCCTTGTTTAAAAGGCACCAAAACTAGTTTTTCACTAGGGCAACGAGGAGAACTCACACAAAAACTTCACCAAACCAATTCCTTACCTTCTACACCTCCTCCTACTTTAGACCGGTCCATTCCACCAAGAAACAATTGCTACAAAAAGGTGGAATGGACTTTTTAGTTCATTTAGGCAATTAAACCCTTAGCCCCTTTTTTCTGACCTCCTAAAGAAATCAGGCCACCAAAAGCTTGAAACTCAATATCAAACACTCCAATTAGTTTTAAATTGATTCCAACACCTAAATCCTTCAACTCGCACACATTACAAATGTATTACCACCTGCACGGAACCGTACACTAGAAAATGATGGAGGAAAACATAGAAAATAACAGTATAACAGTGATATTTTATTAGTTTTCTCCTTCAAAATGCTTCAACAACAGCTAACAAGGATGAATCGTGTCTTTTAAACACTTTCCCAATCATCTCAACTTCCTAAGCACCTAATATTTCCTCTACAACTACCTTGACTCTTCATATTCCTCGACTTGGCACCTTTTTGCATTTTTACAACATTGATTGACAACTTTTGTTAAGATTTTGCAACTTTACAATTTATGCCTAAAATGGCTACCAAAGACCATTAAAAACTCAAAAATGGCTATTTAAGCCTTATTACATCATGGAAATACCTATACAACCTCAAAATCCTAAATTTTCCTCATGGAGACATCCTCTTGTAAAGGTGCACCTGCACCACTTTTTCAAATAGCTCATCGCCTTTTCTATGCTACCACATTTTCCATGCATGTCTACCAAATAATTTTATCAAACAGTTCATTTCCTCACTACTATGGCTAAAAACTTAAAAAAGGTGCTTTCCAACAAACTATGGATGCTTGGAAAAAATCTATCAAAGAATAATAGTAAGAAATAACATAGACAAGGCAGTTAGTAGGTTGAAAAAATGCCTCGAAGAAATGTGGTCTCATGGTGATGGAATGCCATTCCATCACCATGAGATGAAATTTCTTTGAGGAATTTCTTCAAACAGCTCACCACCTTTTCTATGATACCACATTTTCCATACATGTGTAACAAAGCATTTTATCAAACTACTCACTTCCTTGCTGCTATGGCTAAAAGCCTAAAATAGGTGATTTCCAACAAACTATGGATGCTTGGAAAATTTTCTATCAAAGCATAATAGTAAGCAATAATACCATAGAGAAGGCAATGAACTGTTTGAAAAAATGTCTGAAAGAAATGTGGTCTTATGGTGATTGAATGCCATGGCATGCATTTGTTTGTAATGGCATTCCAACACCATGAGACCCCATTTCTTTGAGGCATTTGTTCAAATAGTTCACTGCCTTCTCTATGCCACCACAGTTATCGTACATTTCTACGAAAGAATTTTATCAAACGGTTCAGTAGCTTGCTGCTATGGGTAAAAGCCTAAAAACATGTGCTTTCGAACAAGATATGGATAGGGAAAATAGTAAGTATGATAGTCATAAATATATAGTTTACTAAGTACTTAAAATTTTGTTCATTATCTCAAAGTTAATATAAGTTTAATGGATCACTATTGCAGTTTCTTTTGTGATTGAATAATTTGTTGTTTTATTTTAGATGTTGAGTTTCTCAAAAACACCTTAAAATGTGGACGAGGGCAATGAGATCTGGATTTGTTGTCTACTGGTAGAATCTTCATACCTGAAGGTGGAGGTATGAGGCAAATTACTAAATTTCACTTACATTCATGTTATAGATGTGTTAGTGAAAACAAACCAATATTGATTCAGACAATTCTTACTTCATTTACCGAGCATGTAGGTTTTGAGCACGCCTAGCATGGCATGATTATTTCCTTGGTGGAGAGTGATCATGAGATGGCGGTAAGTGATTATTTTGTTAAATATATCATTTTTTATAATGTAATTTCTATATATTAATGTCTTTACTTCTTATTGTAACAGTTAAAACTTCACCAAGAACTAAATACTAGGAGCAGGAGGAGCACTCCTCAAGCATAGCACAAAAAAGTGACAGACCTATCGCCATCTGATCGACAAGCAAAGGGAAATAATTTATTTCCAGAGCATGGAGAGCAATGACTTTTGATTCCATAGCCCTTTGTTGTATACCTACATGGTAGTTTTGTACATATTTTCTATTGGATATATTTGACATTGTATGCCTATATGGCATTCTCATAAGCCTATATGGCTATTTGTACTTATATTTTATACTTATATCGATATATATTGATGTATGCGTACATGGCTATTTGGTTAATACAAATCATTTTTATTGATGGTGTCCATATTTGCATTATAAAATTCATGGTTCAATAGATATGAGTTATGTGTATTCAAGTGTATACTTTACAACTTACGTGTATACTTTGTGACTTACGTGTGTTCCAATGTATACTTTGTGACTTACGTGTTTTCATGTGTATACCTTGTATTCGTGCATATACTTTGTATTAATTTGTGTATACTACATGTATTTGTGTGTATACTTCAAGGATTATGTGTTTTTGAGTACTTGTGCTTCCCTTATTCACATGTAGATGCTTGATTTATTCACGTATATACTTATTAATTGGCTATCCCTAGCATTGATCATTGTTGTCCTTCATGGTTTGTCTTGAATATTAATTGATTGATGCTAAACAACTTTATGTAAAAGCAAAAAACACGTTTTCAATTGGTATTCCATGAAACTGAAAGACTGAAATTATCCCATATTACAAAAAGATATGTGTTTTATATGCTTCAATTCGTGTAGTCACCCTGTTCTTTCAAAGAAAATCTACGTGAGCGCCACTCGCTATTAATTGCCAATGTAAACCGAATTTTGTGCATTGTGGAGCTATATTAAGCTACCACTCTCAAGACCAAAATGCAACAATGATACAAATACAATGCTTGAGATCAAGAAGACATCAAAATGGCTAGTACTAAAAAATTGCATTCTAAATAACGCCATAACTCTACTTAGTTGGTTTCAAAAATCATAGCCAAATTCGAACCCCGCACTGGCTAGACTATGTATATCAAGCTACCACACCAAGTTTCAACGGAATACTACCGTGCGCCGCTTGAAATGAATTCTGCTATCGGTATTTCATTTTTAAGTGCCGAGTTTATTTGAAGTTATGGATATTCTAACTGAATTCATGCTTAGATCGTGATATATATATATATATATATATAGTTTTACATGTTTTGTACCAATGCAACCAAAAATGAACTCCTAACCCCTCTAAATTTTT
This sequence comes from Sequoia sempervirens, assembly GCA_007258455.2. Classification (NCBI taxonomy): domain Eukaryota; kingdom Viridiplantae; phylum Streptophyta; class Pinopsida; order Cupressales; family Cupressaceae; genus Sequoia; species Sequoia sempervirens. The sequence continues at coordinate 6,209 of VDFB02125657.1, read as the reverse complement.
TTGGCCAAACCAGAAAACCAAACCCCTGAACCCAAACCCAAGCCTCATACAATCTCAAAACCTCTTCCAACACTCTTCATTCTTCCTACACAAACTTAATTGACCACCAAATTATGCTGCCCCCTGACTTTACCCACTTTTACTCCCTCAAACCTCTCTTTTTCATTGAAAACCCCTTTTTTCCCAACTAGGGCATCATGCCATAACATACTTTTGACCTCCTCTATGCTTGCAAACCTTTTGAACACATCAAACTCCATAACCTCACTCTACTTCCAACCTATTCTAACTTATTCTCAAGCAATTTCTTCTTTTCACCTATTCTAGCCTTGCTTTTAAGGCCTAAATTCTAAATTTTCAATAGGGGTAGTGTTAGTAATCTCTTCCAATTCCTTTACCAATGCTATTTTCTTATTCCTACTTACATCAGGTCAATTCCACTGAGACACAACCTGAACAATAGGTGGAATGGCCTATTTCAACATATTACACTCAAACCCTTGTATGAGCAAGTCCAGACCTGTTTCATAAATCTACTTGTAAGTTTCTTGGAACTTAATAGAATTCCACAAGAATTGATTCTAATCAAAGCTAAAACCATTCTACAATAGATTCAGATCATCTTAGAGAAAACTCCTACTCTACGGACCCTTACACAGGCTAGAAATGAAGAAAATGCATAGAAATTAACAAAGAAACAGAGATATTTGATTGATATTCTCCTTAAAACTCTTCAACAACCACTAACTTTGAGTTTCCAATGATCATATGTTTTTTGTGTGGAAAACTCAAACTTCTCAACTGTCATGTGTATGTTTCTCTTTTTGATTGTTTTGCATCATAAGGGATCAAGTTGGTTGAACGTAGTTCAAAGTAATTTTGTGTGTTTGGGTGCAAAAAATGACCATTCCTTGCGTAAACATACCTATCGAGACACATTGGAGAAATTTTTTTGGTCAAACGAATTGCAAAACAAAAGTTGCACCACTTTGCAACTTTACACTGCTTGCATTTGACACTTTTTCCATCAAGTCAAAATTGGACACCACAAGAAAATGACTCCAAGATAACAAAAACCGAGAGAGGTTATTGTAGAGGGACCCAATGCGATCCCGAAGGCTTAGATGGAGACACCGTAAGCATCATGGTTTCCGAGTAATATCCTGTCAAAGATTGCTTCCCTTTTGCACTTTGGACCTTTAAGAGATCAATCCAGTTGAACGTAGCTCAAAGCGATTTTGCGTGTTTAGGTATGAAAGAGGACTATGTATAGTGTAAACGTATCCATTCAGATGCGTTGGAACAGTCCATTTGGTCACATGAGTTGTAGAACAAAAGTTGCATCACTTTGCAACTTTCAACTACTTGCATTTGACAACTTTTTCTCCAAGTGAAAATTCACCACCACGGGAAAATTCCTCCGAGATAGAAAAAACTAAGAGAGGTTATTGTAGAGGGGCCCAACACGATCCCATAGGATTGGATGAGAATTTTCTAAGCATCATGGTATCCGAGTAACAACATGCTGAATTTTGCAACCATTTTGCACTTTGGACCCTTAAGGGATTGATCCAGTTGAACGTAGCTCGGAGTGATTCCATATGTTTGGGTGTGAAAGAGGACCATCCCTCGTGTAAACATACCTATTTAGACACATTGGAATAGTTTGTTTGGTCACACGAGCTGTAGAACGAAAGTTTTACCACTTTGCAACTTTCAACTACTTGCATTTGACAACTTTTTCCCCAAGTGAAAATTCACCACCATAGGAAAATGCCTCTGAGATAGCAAAACTGAGAGAGGTTATTGTAGAGGGGCCCAACGTGATCTTATAGGATCAAACGAGAATTTTTTAAGCATCACAGTATTTGAGTAACATTATGTTGAAGTTTGCAGCCATTTTGCACTTTGGACCCTTAAGGGATCGATCTGGTTGAACGTAGCTCAGAGCGATTCCATGTTTTTGGGTGTGAAAGAGGACCATGCCTAGTGTAAACATACCTATTCAAACATGTTGGAACAGTCTGTTTGGTCACACGAGCTGCAGAACGAAAGTTGCACCACTTTGCAACTTTCAACTACTTGCATTTGACAACTTTTTCCCCAAGTGAAAATTTGCCACCACGAGAAAATACCTTCAAGATAGCAAAAACTGAGATATTTTATTGTAGAGGGGCCCAACGCGATCCCATAGGATCAAATGAGAATTTTCTCAGCATCACGATATCCGAGTAACAATATGCTGAAGTTTGCAGCCATTTTGCACTTTAGACCCTTAAGGGATCAATCCGGTTGAACGTAGCTCAGAGCGATTCCACATGTTTGGGTGTGAAAGAGGACCATGCCTAGCATAAACATACCTATTTGGATGTGTTGGAATAATCTGTTTGGTCACACGAGCTGCAGAATGAAAGTTGGACCACTTTGTAACTTTCAACTACTTGCATTTGACAACTTTTTCCTCAAGTGAAAATTCACCACCATGGGAAAATACCTCCAAGATAGAAAAAACCAAGAGAGGTTATTGTATAGGGGCCCAACATGATCCCATGTGATCAAACAAGAAGTTTGTAAGAATCATGGTATCTGAGTAACAACATGTTGAAGTTTGCAATCATTTTGCACTTTGGACTCTTAAGGGATCGATCCGGTTGAACATAGCTTGAAGTGATTACTCATGTTTGGGTGAAAAAGAGGACCATTCCTAGCATAAATATACCTATTCAGACATGTTGGAACAGTCTGTTTGGTCACATGAGCTACAGAACAAAAGTTGCACCATTTTACAACTTTCAACTACTTGCATTTGACAACTTTTTTCCCAAGTGAAAATTCGCCACCATGGGAAAATGCCTCCAAGATAGAAAAAACTAAGAGAGGTTATTGTAGAGGGGCCCAACATGATCCTATAGGATCATATGAGAATTTTCTAAGCATTATGGTATCCGAGTAACAACATGCTGAAGTTTGCAGTCATTTTGTACTTTGCACCCTTAAGGGATCGATCTGGTTGAACATAGCTCAGAGCGATTATGTGTGTTTGGGTGCGAAAGAGGACCATTCCTAGCATAAAAATAACTATTCAGACACGTTGGAATAGTTTGTTTTGTCACACGAGTTGCAGAACAAAAGTTGCACCACTTTGCAACTTTGCACTGCTTGCATTTGACACTTTTTCCATCAAGTGAAAACTAGACACCACGGGAAAACCACTCTGAGATAACAAAAACTGATAGAGGTTATTGTAGAGGGGCCCAACATGATCTCATAGGATCAAACAAGAATTTTCTAAGCGTCACAATATCCGAGTAACATCATGATGAAGTTTTCAGCCATTTCGCATTTTGGACCCTTAAGGGATCGATCTGGTTGAACGTAGCTCAGAGTGATTCTGAGTGTTTGGGTGTGAAAGAGGACCATGCCTAGCATAAAAATAGCTATTTGGACATGTTGGAATAGTTTGTTTGGTCACACAAGTTGCAGAACAAAAGTTGCACCACTTTGCAACTTTGCACTACTTGCATTTGATGCTTTTTCCATCAAGTGAAAACTGGACACCACGGAAAAACCACTCCAACATAACAAAAACCGATAGAATTTATTGTAGAGGGGCCCAACATTATCTCATAGGTTCAAATGGATATTTCATAAGTGCCATGGTTTCCATGTAATAGCCCATCAAATATTGTTGCCCTTTTGCACTTTGAACCCTTAAGGGATCGAATCGATTGAACGTATCTCAGAGCGATTGTGCTCTCTTTTCGATGGAATTAGGTGGGAAGTAGACTTAACTCTATTTTCATTTTGGTTTGGTTGGATTTCAAGTGATTTTGTACATTTTAGGATCCAATTACTAAGGGTTAGTTTGTATACCCTATTTTAAGGGTTTTGAGTGCATTAAAATGTCATATTAAGCCTTGCACCCACTATATGCTTTTGTAACTCAATGAAAAGGCTTAGTTAGGGTTATAAAACATGTGTGCAAAGTTTTATGTGCAAGGGAGGTGAATAGAGGGTTTTTAGGTGATGCCCTAGATGTCAAATGGTGCATCTTTAAGTGGAAAATGGTGGTTTAGTGCTAGGGTTTGAAGAAATCTTTGGGGGTAGCGATATCTCTTGAACTTTTAAGTCTGTGCAAACCTTTTTGAAGGTGTTTCAGGCTTTGGTTGGCTGTGGGAAGGTTTGGATTATGGGTTTTCAATAAACCATTTCCTAACTTGTGAAAGAAGAGGGTTTTGGGGTTTGTTATGTTAGAGGGCTTATCACACCCTAAAAGTGGAGGAATTGGTGGTTTGGCAGATTGGTTAATGTTGCCCAATGGTGGTTTGTGTGTGATAGGAAGAATAAAGGGGGTTGCTTTTTTTGTGAAAGCTGATCCAAAAGAGTCTTATGAGGGTTTGATGTATGTTGAAGAAGGCTTAAATGGGTGCCTAAAATGGTGGTTTGTTGCAAAGGTTAAGGAATTCTGAGAGTTAAGGTGGGAAAATAGGTCTGTAGACCTACAAGAGTGACCAGGTGCAAAGTTGAAAATAAGCCAAGATTGAGTTTTGAGGGAAGGAAGGAGGTTGGAATCCTTTTCTATTGTGGAAGTGAGTTGATTGTCTCCGTGTATTGGTATCAGAATCACTTCAAGTTTACATTTTTTTGCACTTTTTTCACATTGACAATTTTTCAATTTTTGCAATTATACATAATTTTGACAAATATGCAACATGAACTCCAAAATGACCCAAAAACCAACTAACATGACTTATTACATTATAAATTGGTCTAATATGACCTTATTCAATTGAAAAAACTCAAAACACAAAACTAACTTAAGACTTCCATGAACCAAATTTGCTCAATAACCCTGGTGCCCCTGCACCAAATTTCATTATTTTAGTAAATCTCATTACAATGCCTTAGGCACTCTATTCTCATGGATCTTTTACATTGTCACTCATACATTCGAGATTCTCTTATAGTGTCTACATCATAGGTGCTCATTACGAGGTTAACTTCAAATGAGTAACTTTATATTCCCTCGCAAAGCTTCACACGCTCTTTTATAATGGCTTCAAATTATAATTGAGATTTGTCAAGATCATCAAAATAAGGATGTTGCATTGCTTTTTGATTAGATTCTCTCTTTGATGGCTCATAAATCATTATTTTCAAGTAAGAGAGACCAATCAATTTTAGTAGCTTTACTTTACGATACACAAAGTAAAAAGAAGAAAAAGAAAGAGCATCCAAAAATGGAAATGAAACAAAAATAGATGGAAGGCACTTTACGATAGGCAGCCTCTCAACTTAGTCACTCTTGGTCATACATCTTCATTGGGAGTTCCAAGATACCTATTGCACAATAACAACACCTCCTCATGAATAGAATATCTTGAAATCGAGATGCTCTTATAATGTCTACATCATAAAAGCTCATGATAAGGTTAACTTCAAATGAATAACTTGAAATTTCCTCACCAAGCTTCGCACACACTTTTGTAATGTCTTTAAATCATAATTGAGATTTGTCAAGATCATCAAAATAAGGATGTTGCATTGCTTTTCTGGCTGATATTCTCTTGGATGGCTCACAAATCTACATTTTCTGCAAGGGGACACCAATCAATGTTTAGCAGGTTACTTATAGATAGGAAAAGTAAAAGAAGAAAAAGAAAGAGCATCCAAAATGGAAAACAAAATGAAAATGTATGGAAGGCACTTACGATAGGAATGGAAGTTCCCTCATCTCTTAGCTATCATTCCCTACCATAAGCATCTTCACCGAGTTCCAAGATACCTATTGCACACAAATACCTCTCATGAATAGAATAACTTGAAATTTGAGATGCTCTATGTCGTCTACATCATAGGTTCTCATGATAATGTTAACTTCAAATGACAATTTGAATTGATATTATATATATTTCAACATGAAAAACCTCACTATTCCATGCAAAGGTGGTGGAAAGATCATGAAAAAGGTGGTGGAATGTGAAACACATGCATGCACACTTCACAACTTCATCAAAAAGCTACTTTTGTTAGAGCATGCACAAAACTAGGAGAATATGCAGAATGTGGGCTGAGATCATGGGTAAATTGATTTTTTTTACGATTTTTAGAGCAAGCCAAAGCTCGCTCGTGTTATAACGTGCTTTTGTTATTTCTTGCTAGAAACGGTCATGTCTCTACTTCTTAAAAACATTCTCGCATTATGAGAA
>VDFB02125656.1:0-11967 GCA_007258455.2 Sequoia sempervirens | reverse complement strand
AGGCATTCTTGCCTCATTGTAGGGGTTAGACATTGGTTATAGACATAGCAAGATAGTAATAGAGATTAGCAAGAGCTATAGTTAGAGTATTTGAAGTTCCTTGAAGCAAACATTATATCAGAACAGTTGAATTGTTGCAGCATTTGGTGATTAATACAATTGAAGACATTGTAGTTTTCCTGGTAAAATCCTTTGTGTTATTTCATCTTGCATGGTTCCTTTGTTCTATCTTTTAAATTGCTTGAAGATTTAGGGTTTAGTATTCAGAAATAAATTAGTTTTGGTTGGATAAATGATGTTTGTGATTTCATATTTGGAATGTTTGTAGCTATCTCTGGTCTATACTCCCAGTAACTATCTGATTGTAGTAGGCTGGTAAAGTGAACCTGGACCGTATATTCAGTGTGCTTAAGTTCGATTGTAGATGCAAGTCTATGATTTGAAAATTTGTATTCCTCAGAAGATTGCACCGTTCTTGTAAGTTTGCTTTGTGGGTCGAATAAGAATTGGTTATTTGATATAGGTCCATTCCACATATATGTCATTTACATTGCTTGTCCTCGCAATAGTTTAAATTTTATTACTTCCTTGCATCCCTATCTTTTGCTGTTTCTTTATTATTCAGTTAGATTTAGGATTCAAGATCACCATATTGTCAGATATGATAAATTGAAAGGATAAAGTTTGCTTGTAGTAAGGTCTGATTGTGATTACCAGCATTTCACATTTTATCTGAGTTGTTTTATGCATTGTTATGACCTAACACCCGAGAGACCTTGGGGTGATTTTCAGTGATTTATTATTGAAGATAACCTTTCAAGAGAGATAGGATATTATATTCTGTCTGAGTTGTTGCTGTACAGAAAACACCATCAACAGATTGGCGCTAGAAGGAGGGCCTGAATGAGCACATTGGATCATTTCTTGAACACCATCTCTCCAGAGAGATATAGGAGAAATACCAGATCCACCACCAGAGAGGAAGATTTAGAAGAACTTCAATTTCCCAATAGGTCAAGGAGGACTAGAGAGAGGGGAGAATCATCATCACCCATCCTTTCACCCACATCATCCATATCTTCACATCCTGAGGTTGAGGCTATACCCATCCCTGCAGAGGTTCCTGTTCAACAGCCTCAGCCTATCGTTAACCAACCACAACCGCCACCTCCGCTCTTACCAATGGCTTTCCTTGCCAATAATCCATCACCTTTGTTCTTCCAAGCCTACAATGTTATGCCCAAGAACCCTGAACACTTCTATTCAAAATTCCATGCTAATGACCCAAACAGGACTACTGAAGAGCACCTGAGGATTTTCCAGACTTGCCTCAAAGATAGGGGGATAGTTCATGAGGATGTTGCTTGTAGGTTGTTCCCTTATTCACTGGGAGAAGAAGCCTTTTATTGGTATAACCATCTCCCTGCTAGTTCAATTCTTAATTGGAATGACCTTGAAAAGGCCTTTTTACAAAAGTTTTAGATTCCCATTAGTGCCAATGAGCTATACCTGCAATTTATCAAAGTCAAGAGAGAGGTTAACGAACCCATAGCCAGTTTCAATAATAGGTTTCACCGTGCATTCACCAGATTACAAAACTCATATGTTCTAGACGATGGTACTGCCCTGAGAGTATATTATGAAGCTCTGGATAGCCTAACAACAATCTTTTTGAAATGGAGACCCAACCCTTCAGATACCCTGACTGATGCTTATACAAAGGCTGTCAAACTCAGTACATATCTGAGGCAACACTTGACTGGGCCATTGCCTTCTCTAGGACCAGTTGCACATCTAAACCAGATTCAGGCAGTAAATCAGGCCCTCACCAATCATACCCTAATTATGAACCCAGTTCCCCAATTACTTATGGTACCACACCCTGGTCATCCCATGCACCAGATCTCTCCTATGACAAACTTCCCTCAACAACAAGTTAACCAACCCATGTATCAGCCACAGCAGAATAGCTTCCCTACTTATCTGCAGAATTCTGAGGTGTTGTGCATCAGCCTTTTGGACTACAATGCCTATTCCTTCAGAGTAACCCCAACCGTGATCCCTTACCAAGATCTTAATAGGGAGGATTGATGAATGCATTACAACAAAAGAAGCAACCTAGAGGTGACTTACTAAGAAATTAGAATAGTTAGTTGCAAGTCGCCGTATGGAATGCACCCAATCAGAATAGGGAGTTTTCACAAGCGACGTAACTTCGTGGACAGCGAATGACAGAGGGTTCTACAATGATGGTGGATATAACCAAGATAGGGTTAGCAAATGTAATGACAGTAGGTTTTAATAAAGAAAGGAGGCAGAATTTTGACAGAGTCAAGGAAGTGGATCGATTTGATGCCACAAGCGCATTTTAATAGAACTTTAACATAGCCCACAATGGGGAGTCCCTACCCCATTGATCACTAATCAAATTCATAATCAACCTACAACCAACCAACAGCCAAGACAAACTCTCCTAACGGTGTATATCTAGCTGAAGCGGCCCTATCGGGGTGGTGTAGGCTCCATAAGACGAGCCAACATTCAGAATTGGAGTGTCTAGAATTTCAAACTGCAGCCTCCATTTTCCAGTATGAGGTGGAAAATAACGCTAATGGGCAGGAAATCATTCCTTCTAACTCATATGATTCTTCTGTGCTGGTGTTAAATCATGCTCCTTTTCCAGCCAGTAACGAAAATATACTGAAAGAACCTGATTCCTAGAAAGATGAAACAGATCAGATTTGTAATAGAGATGAAGTGGCCCAGTCGTTTAACGAAGGAGAGATAAATGACAATGGTCCCCTGGATCAGGATGAAGCTTATGTTGAAGAAGTACAGATGTTCCAGAGATAAGGATTGAGGGATATGCCTCATAGACGTCCACAGCCTGGAGGACCTTTCACTACCTCCATTCCTCCCAACAATTTTAGTACTCCTCTAGATCCTAATGCCAACAACAATCCATCCTATCCACATGTCTCCAAGCAGTACCTTTCGAAAGACAGACAAGCTCAGGTTGAACCATAGAAGGAAAAGGCTGTTCAGGTAAGCAAGGAGAAGGCAGAGGAACCTTCTAAGGAAGTTTCTACTGACATGAGTGAGGAGCAGATGGCTTCATATGTTGCAGAGGAATTCAAGAAACTAAAAGTAAACCTTTCTGCATTTGAGTTATTAAGATTTCCTGCAATTAGAAGGCCATCTTAGGAGCCTGGTGATGCAAGTTCAAAGTCAGCTGGATAGGTCTCCTAGTGAGCATGCTGGCTTTAATTTCTAGTTTCAAACTGCGAACATACAAAAATCACTCAAAAATGGTAATCAACTCCACCTCCGAGAGATAAGGGAAAAGAAAAGATGGAGAACTCAAGGGCCCAAGTAGATACTTCCAGCCTGGTTTGGCAAAACAGAAACTTCCATTTTCCATCTCAACTGACATTTGCAAGAACCTTCACAATTATCTGTTAGATTCTGGTGTTTCCACCAATGTGATGCCTCTCGGAGTTTGCAGAGCTCTGGGAATAACACCTGCTGATTCCCAGAAGAAGGTCACTCAGTTGGACAGAACCGAAGTGAGTGTGGTAGGAGAACTTAACATGATCTAGATGCAGATAGCCTCTGATCCAAGGATCCAACAGGTCATCAACATTCAGGTGGCTGACATTCCTAATGCATACGGTTTAATTTTAGGAAGGGATTTTACGAAGGCTCTAAATGGGTATGTGTCCACTGATCACTCTCACATGTGGCTTCCCTGGAAAGGAGTGCCTAATCAGATAAGGATTGAGAGGGAGCCTAGAATGAAGTACATGATAACATAATACCAAAAGACTTCAACCGAAGTTCTCATATCAGAAGCTGGAATGGGAAATTACCTGCTATCGGCCCAGTATGAAGAATCAGATGCAGAAGAGGTATTGATGTTGCATACGATGCTAGCTGATGTTGGGACAGGGTCTAGCCATACTGAGGTTCTGATAGAATTAGTTGAAGAGGAAGCACCTGAAGACAAACAGATCAGCTTATTGGACGATTTTCAGGAATTCATTAGGCAATGTATGGAGAACCAGATTCACCTGGGAAAGAGGACAAGCTTTAAGGAGTTACTCTTACCAAATTGGTGTAGAGTCCACAATGCCTCTCACTCAGAGTTGGAATGTTGTCTGTGTCAAAAAGCAATAAAATAAGTACACAAATGCATGAATCCAGCTCAGGCAATTAAGATAGATGGGCAGAATCTCTAAGAAGAGTGCGAAAGCCAGAAACCTGTGGTGACTGAGGCAGCCTCTAACACTGATAAACCAAAAGACAGAATGAAGAAAAATACCACTACAGAATGCTGGACTCTCAAATTCGATGGATCCAAATCCAAGCATGGAGTCGGAGCAGGGTTTGAGCTGATCAGTCCAAAAGGTAAAAATTTATTTGCAGCTCATAGGCTCCAATTTCATTGCACCAATAATGTAGCAGAGTATGAAGCATTAATTCATTGACTCCTTATGACACTCAAGAAAAAGGTCAGGGTTCTGCAAGTTTTTGGAGATTCAGAATTAGTAGTCAAACAAGTAAGGAAGCAGTATGTGTGTCACAATAGAAGGATGACCAACTATAGGCATAGAGTGTGGGACCTCATTGAGGGATTTGACACTTTTAATATCCAACTGATCCCGTGGAAAAAGAATCAAACTGATTCTTCCTCGACCTGCTGTTTACGACTCGCGTTCTCTCTCACTGGCTTCGTGGATTGAAGTTTATCGCTGAATTAACTCTCACATCAGCTCCTAACAATGTGATTCAATTTCAGGTGTTTGAGGATGATAAATATATCCTAATTTATCATAAACATTGTATGTTCGCTTCACATCATTGATGAAACGAGCCTCAAGAAGCGTAATTGATCGAGGGTGCTGAATTTGAAGTCCAATACTATTCCAAGGGGAATGGTACAGTTAGAGAGAATTTTCGATATGGACAAAATCAGAGATCAAGAACAAGAGACAAAGAAAGAATCTATTAGTGGATAGTGTGACACTCACAATGTGGGTACTAAAGATAATGTAAAGAATATTTTCATTGGTAAGGTCTGTACTCCTGAAGAAAGACAGGGAATAATCAAAGCCCTATACGATTTTCCAGATATAGTGGCATGGGGTTATGAAGACTTGAAGACTTATGATACATCCATCATAACTCATACTATACCTCTGAAGCCAGGCGCTAAACCTTTCAGACAAAGGCAGAGACCTATTAATGCACTGTTGGAGCCAATCATACAGAAGGAAGTTCAGAAATTGTTGTCTGCCAGGATCATATTTCCTGTCAGGCATTCAACTTGGGTGGCCAATCTGGTTCCGGTAAGAAAGAAGAATGGTGAAATTAGGCTCTGTGTTGACTTCAGAAATCTGAATAGATCATCAGATAAAGATAATTATCTAGTTCCCTCTTTGGATGAAGTGTTACAGGTGGTCAATGAACGTAGAAGATGTCCTTTCTGGATGGGTATTCAGGGTATAATCAAGTGATGGTCCAGTATGAGGACAGACACAAGACCGCTTTTACAACTAAGTGGGGAACCTTCGCTTACAGGAGGATGCAATTTGGGCTTATTAATGTGGGAGCCATGTTTCAACGAGCTATGGATATTGCTTTCAAGGACATCATAGGAAAGTGCATTATCATTTACATGGTTGATCTGACTGTTTTCTCCAAAAATAGAGGGAATCATATTTCAGATCTGCGTAAGGTGTTCCAGAAGTGCAGAGAATTTGGCATCTCGTTGAATCCCAAAAAGTGTATCTTCGGAGTTACAGAAGGCAAGCTGTTGGGGCACGTGATATCAGAGAAAGAAATTGCTATAGACCCGGAGAGAGTGGAGGCCATCCTGAAAATTCAGCCACCTGCCAGCAAAAAGGAGATGAAATCCTTCTTCGGTAAGATTAACTTTGTCAGGAAATTCATCACTGGATTTGCTGAGATTGTGAAGCCGTTAAATGCTATGTTGAAGCAAGATGCCAAGGTCGAGTGGACTGCAGAAGCGAATGAGTCCTTTGCAGAGATTAAGAGAGCCATTGCCGATGCTCCAGTGTTGGTGAGTCCAGAATATAGCAAGCCCTTTTATATTTATTCCTTTGCTTCAGACCACTCATGTGCTGGAATGCTGACACAAAAGTCTGATGAGGGGAATGAGCATCCCATTGCTTTCATGAGTGCACCATTGAAGGATGCTGAGCTGAAGTACTCGAGTGTGGAGAAGCAAGCATATGCCCTTGTGCGAGCAGTGAAGAAATTTAGGCATTATATCCTCCGAAATAAGGTGTTTGCAATTGTTCCTGATTCTGCAGTTAAGTTGCTGCTGATGCAAAACGAGTTAGGGGAGCACAGAGCTAAATGGGTGACCATGCTTCAGGAGTATGACATCGAGATCCAGCCGATGAAGTTGGTAAGAGGACAAGGACTCACCCAAACCATGGCGGAGATAGGCCCTGAATTGTCTGTTCATAACTATAATGTTGAAGAAGTTTCCCTAGAAGGCTGGTATGATGATGTAGTCCACTATCTGCTAAATCAACGACCTCCAGCTCACCTTAATGCAGTACAGAGGCGAGCCTTAAGGCTGAAAAGTGACGGCTTCATGCTGCAATGAGCTGTCCTATACAAAAAGAATCATGAAGGTATTTATTTGAGGTGCCTTGGAAGACAGGAAGCTGAAAGGGTAATGAGTGAATTTCATGAGAAATATGGTACTGGTCATGGCTCGGCGATTGCTACCGCGAATCAAATTTTGAGGGCAGGATACTACTGTCCTACATTGTTCAAGGATGTTCATCATCATGTACGGACCTGTCACACTTGTCAGACTGTAGCAACAAGAGAAAGGTGTGCAACACTTCCGCTCCAACCGATCACTGAGGTAAAACCTTTTGCTCAATGGGGTATGGACTTCATAGGTCCCATCAATCCACCATCCTCTGCAGGACACAGGTATATTCTCACCATAACTGATTACTTTACAAGATGGACTGAAGCTTTTGCTTGTAGGCAGTGTACATCAGAGGTAGTAATTGATTTTCTTGAATCTGCCATTCTCAATCAATTTGGATGTCCTATTGCTGTGGTATGTGATAATGGTCCTGCCTTTGCATCTCTGAAATTCTCAAACTGGGCCTTTGATCATGGCATTGTTGTTAAGTTTGCATCTAATTATTATCCCCAAGGGAATGGTCTAGCTGAATCCTCTAACAAGAACCTGTTGACTGTCATCCAAAAATTGTTAGAGAGGAACCCAAAAGACTGGCACATCCAGCTTCGGTTTGCTCTTTGGGCAGATCGTACCAGAGTTAAGTCCTCTATTGGTACCTCTCCTTATCATTTAGTGTACGGTCTAGAACCGATTTTCCCTATCCAACTCAAAATCCCAACTCTACAGTTTATCAACCAGTTTTATGATGAGGACGATAGAAGGGAAGTGAGGTTGGCTGAATTATTGCACCTTGAGGAAAAATGAGACAATGCCCTTGAAAAATTTGCCAAACATCAGGGGGTAGTCAAGCGATGGTTTGATAGGAGAGCAAAAGTTAAGGCTTTTAGGATTTCTGACCTTGTCCTGTATTGGGATAAGCCGCATGATCAGAAAGGGAGTCATGGAAAATTTGATAAACTGTGGCTTGGCCCGTACCAGATTGCCGAAATACTGGGAGATAATGCCTTCGTCTGAGGACTCTCACGGGAGAGGACATACCACTGCCTGTCAATGGGCAGTATCTGAAACATTATTTCCAGTCTTGAGCTGTTTTCAGCTCTTTGCCCTATAAATAGTTAGTTTAGGTTGCTTGGTTTGCTTGTTTGCTTGCTTTGGTTAGAGTAGATTTCTTTCTTTGCTTTGCTTGTTTCGTTTGGTTAGAGTAGGTTTGCTTTGGTTTGTTTGTTTTGTTTTGCATTGCTCTTGCTTTTGGTCCTTTCTCTCCTTGGGATTGTGGGTGCATCTGTATGGTAGCAATGACAAAGCCGGTCTAATGTTCTTGGTATTTCCCTTACAAGCTTTGATCATTTTTCCAGAATACCGTGGTATGAATTCTTTAACCTATGTCATTTGTCCTTGGATTGAGACAAAGATTTTCTAGTTAGTCTGAACAGGAATATATTGGGGTCTTATACCTTTAATCCTTAATATACCTAAAGTTGTAAAAGTCCTTATAAGGTCTAGACAGGTGAAAAATATTTTTTTGCTCTAGTGCCATTGCGGTTCTCAGCCCTGAGTGTGAACTTCACTGTTCACAGGTTGAATAAAATGAGTGAAAAAGAAAGAAATATTAAAAAAAAAAAATAGAAAAAGAAAAAAAAATGTATTGAGAATCATGAGGTTGGAATTCAACTTATCAGGGGGATCTGAATATCTCTGGGAATATAGGCGGTAGCGATAGAGCTATGTTCAGGAGAATCGCAGCGATAACCTCATCGGGGCTATGGACGTCTGACTGGCAGCGAGGCTCTATCTAGGTTACTTTTAGAGTGAGAATCTTTACGTAGCCTGTTCATACCATGTCTGGTTCTTCTTGCAACTGAGGGTAGGTAATAAATGCATGTGCACACACTTAGACCCTGGTATAGGAATGTCTGACTAACTGGGAGTTTCTTTGCTTTACCCTAAGGTGATGTGGAAATATCCCCGAGTTGAAATCGAGTTAAGGTTCTTGATTCGGTTATCATGAAATACTCGGGGAGCATTTCCCCTAGCAATTACGCCACATTTGTTGTAGAGTTTTTGCACCACGCTACTTAGGTGGGGTCCCTCTTTTTTTTTTGGTGTCTTGACCTTTGGTTCTATTGAATTTATCATTCTAGGGTCTTGACATGTTGGTCTTGATGGCTTTGGCCTTGTCTTGAGGTTTAAATTGATTGAAATTGAGTTGTTGGCTAAGTCCGGGTTTTCACTTGGATCCGAGATTTTCTATCTAAAGCCCGGATTTTACGGGCCCTCGCATTCCTTATCTATTACGGCGGAGATTCACCAGATTCAGATTCTGCTGACTTAAAGATTTCAGAGTCGTCACGAGGATTTTCGGATGCCAAAATCTTGTCTTCCTGATTTCCCAATTTACTTGCATTACTGCCGAATCAGAGTGTCTCGTATTTTAGGATTTTGAAAATCGCTTAGAATTTCGGGTTTTCGGACTTGTCAATGTCTTATCAGCGCATTAATGGTTAAGTACCTTTACTCCGGTGATACGATTCACTATTACTTGATTTGCTCTAGTGATTTAGAATTTCATTTGAAGCTTTGAGAATTGATCCTGGTTTGTTTGCGCGAGGATTGCTTGAGTGTTGGTGCTAGTATTTCTATTGCTTGGACGTGTTTGCCGCGTGGTCGATTTTTTGAGCTCGAATTCCGTTCACTTTGATCCATGGTATGTATTCATTGCCCTTCCGTTTGCTTGCGCGGTGATTGAGGGTTTCTTGCCTTGGGTATCGTTGGATTTGGGTCGGCCCTTGATTTGATTTTGATTTCGTATTTATAGAGTCGTGGTCTGATCCGTTTTATTATGGAACCCCCATTTTCCGTGCCTTGTGAACTCCATTTGTCTGTGAGATGGCATATTCATCCTTTAGACGGGATTCTGGGTCGAATTGCTTGCTTATTCCGGGCGCGAAATGTGTCATTGTGTGAAATTAGGGTTTCCTTTGGTGTTCGGCCCGGAACGAAGGTTTTATTGTGCTTGAGCGGCCCTTGCCCCGTACCATGTTGGCGGCTTTAGGTAAATCCTTAGCTATTATCTTTAAACCTTAAAGCTTGTTCTGGTTTTAATGGCGGGTGGTTTGGTCATTCGGATTAGGGAATCTTTATTTTGATGTGGAGATTCATCCTTTGCGTGCTTTCGAGGGGTCTAAATCCTTTGCGCCATGGGTCTTGTTGCTTATCGTCAGTTTTGGGATCATTCGAGCTCGGATAGGGAAGATCCTGTGATCATTCGAGTTTTCGTTCGCATTTGTCATTTTTTGGGTTTCTGAGGTCGTCGCAGAATTTCCTCACTCTCGGATTTTACCGGTTTGGGCTTATTCCGCGGGTTGGGGTTATTTCCGGTGCATTTTGAGCTGTCCGCGAAAATCTGTTCCATCCGGATTTTTCCGGATTTCCTGTCTAGTTGTGTTCTTTGTGATATTTTGATGATAGGATTGGTGGAACGATTGTCTAATGATTATTTCTTATTGCTAATGAGTGAATTTAACGATTATCCTTTGATTTTCCATCTGCACTAATGATCTATATGATTAACGATGCTTTGGCAGCAGGAATCCGTCTGGGTCGGATTTCTCTGAAATTCTGCCCCGACGGTATTTTCCCGGATTGCGTGATTTTCCTGGACTATCTGATTTCTCCGGATCTCGATGGATTAGTAGTTAGCAATGGATTTTGATGGATTTACATGATTTGTGCTAACCCTTTGAACTGGAATATGAATAATAATTGGATTCTAATGACGATTTTTGGATGTGTAGGCCGAATCAAGCAAAGCTACTACTGGGAAATCCAAAGGTGGTGCAGGGGCATCTTCAATTTCTGAGACAGAACGGTTGAGACTAGATATAAAGAATCAGCTCCCGGAAAGTAGGGTGTCCTCCGTGTGGGTCGAAGTATCTGAGACGAATGTTGGTGCCTGGCGCTATAAGGAGTTCAAGCAGAGAGCGGCTGAGAAGGACCAGTCAGCTTTGAGACAAGGAATGATGAACTCTGGATTAGTGCATGTGGCGGGGTTCCCTCCGGCGGTTCAGTGCTATGAGTTGATTTTGGAATGTGCAAGACAGTATGCGTTTGATACCCAGATGGTGGTCAGCACTGAGGGACGAGTCTTGGAAAACTTTAGTCTGGCTTCCATTGCACGAACCTTCAGCATGCCAGATCTTCCTTCGGTCTGTGCATTAAACATTGACACTGCCAGGGCCTATTACGAGAATGAGCCAGTCAAAGCTCAGCAGATCATCAATTCATGGCTGGAGAAGCCAAAATCTCACCACTCCAAGTTGCCCAAATAGCTGCACAAGGTGAAATTCAGGTCAGATGTGTATGATGCCATCACACTGTTGAGAAGGGTAGCTGGACTGAGAACTACAGGGGTATTGGAGAATTGGATGGTCCATGTGATCACCAAGATGAGCCAGGGGACAAACTATCACTGGGCAGGACTCATTAGTGCAGAGATTGACAAACAACTGAGAAATGTCCTCGAAGCAAAGAAGTTCAATTTGTCCTCTTACATTATGTATGTGCTGGCCTTTTCCTACCCATACAAAGGCTTGACTCCGAGGGGAACCATTGGGAAAAACATAATCTATGAGTTTTATCAGGAGCTGCATTTGGGACATAAGGATTACAGGAGGACAAATGATGCATTCACAATGCACATTACCCGGACACTTCAAAATGCGGAGCATATCAGATTATCCGATGGAGCTAGAGGACTAATCAAGAACTACGGAGCATGGTTTATCCAGTTCCCTACATTCACCTACCTCTGGATTGATGGATGTCCAGTTGCCCCTTACAGGTTGCCTCGGTATCCCACTGACCACATCGTGCTACTAGAAGTTGTAAGGCAGATTTGTGAGTTTGATGCAGTTGTGAAGAGAGAAAAGCATAAGACAGGATTTAGAGGAGACTTCCCTCTTGGGATTGGTGTGGGAGAAGTGTGCCCATCTATTCAATCAGCTCACACTGCAGGTGGAAGACCCTGGCAATTAGCAAGTCCTCGGATGAGGAAGAAACAGAGAAGGCTGAAAAGGAGGATGCTCCTCCACCGCCCAAGAAGACAAGAACTACAAGGATAGCCAAGAACTACAAGGATAGCCAAGAAGAAAGATCAGGCCACTTCGGAGGATGAGCCTCCAATTGTAGATGTGGAGAGCTCCGGAGGGGAGAAAACCAAATTATATACCAAGAAATCAAGAACTCCTTCTCCTAAGGATGCTGCACAGCCGAGG
>VDFB02125655.1:12900-44463 GCA_007258455.2 Sequoia sempervirens | reverse complement strand
AACTTAGATCAGTGCCATATATCCATTGAGGGAGTCAAATTCATAAACATCTAAGGGTTTATGAGAGATTTAACACATAACATATAAGATCCTTGAGAACATTGCTTTACAATTTCATCACGTATTCTAACCAAATACTACTTACCAAATCCTTATACAAAACATATCTGCCTGCAATCCCATTCAAGCATTTTAATTAATTTCTTGAATTAAAGCCAAAACAGAAATCATACACACCACAACAGTGAGATGAATGAGACAACCCTTTATTATCTTATTCAAAATTCAGATATGCATGTACAATGGAGAGACATGAGTTTGAATTAATCATTTCAATTCAAATTCCCATGAATTCAAAACCTACTATAGAATTACTCAAAACCTATATTGCATTTTCCTTAAAACCATCAAAATTTACAATTTGCGTTGCAACTCTACCTAGACTTGACCAAAAAATATCTAACTTGCTAACCCGTACTTCTGGCCTTGAAATCCTTCTTATAGAAAATGAAAGAGCAAACAAGCATCGAGCCAGAAAGGACCTATCATTTCACATGCTTTTCTTCACAAAACTCTTGAGGACAAAAACTATACCTTCTTTATTTCTCATCCTACGCCATATTAATGTATCCTACAATTACAATAGTATCCATGGGGCCTCTTACACAAACTACAGTAATCACAAAAAGTGTAAGAGCCCTTTTATATCATGTTTGGACTACAAAACCCTCAAAAATAGGGTAACCGGGTTGTATGCCTAGAAATGAAGCTTTCTAACTCAAATCAACACCTTAATCCCTCAAATCAGATTCAAATCAAAGCTAACACATATCTTCACTACTTGGAATTGATTTCACATCAAAATATGGCTGCATGTGATCGTACAGTGCTGCATAATAGGAAAAATAAAGAAATTTTGAAGAAAAACACAAATTTTTGAATGTCAAGAGCTTGTATTTTAAATCCTCAACCATAAACAACCATTACAATGATCACTTTATGCCTTTTAAAGGCCTTTACATGTCAAATACTAAAAAAACACCTCCTCAAGAATCGAATTTTTGAATCTTTTATTAATCACATGAAACATAAAACACACTAATTTCAAAGTTGTTAACATCACTATTGAAATTTTTTAATTTTTTGACCTTTCAAACATTAAAAAGTACATCATTAAATTAATTGTGTAATGGCATAAAAATTTAAAACATCATGAATTAATTATGTAACCACATAAGTCAAATATAATTCTATCAAGAAATTAATATCAAATAGATAATATAATCACACATAACTCATACATTTCAATGTCATTAGATCTTTTTTCTTTCATCCAACACTTTGTTCCACCATTTTGATCTCGCATTCGACATTGTAAGGATTGGTCATATCATCATCATCATCATTGATATCAGTTTTGATAATGTCATCATCCAATACACGGGATATCATCTTTCATTAACATACTTAACTCCTACATCATCATGATCAGTTCTTCCCTTCTATTATCTTTGTTAGGGAATATCATCAACTAACCATTGGTCCCGACCACTATCTACACCAATTCTTAGTTCTTCTAAGATCTTCTTCTTTCCACCATAATATACTTGCACGGGCATTCCTTTTTGGATCATGCCCAACAAATGTTCTGACCAACCCAGCCATCGAACCTCTGAGTAAAATACCTGCTCACATTGGCTTGGAAGAACATAGGGCTCATTTCTAGCTCACTCGATCAACCTTGTATTAACCATGGTAAATCCATTATCATATTCAATAATAGTTCTCTCAGGATCATTTTCATTCAATCGTAGCCTATACCATAGGACGACGAACAAAATTAATCTGAAGGACTTAAAGTCACACTCAAGTATATCATCCAAAATCCCATAGTATCAATTTTCCGAGACTTCTGGATGTATGTCGCTTCTAGATGAAACATTAGTCACCTAAAAGAATGCAGTTATCCCAAAATCACAAGTTTTCTTCGTGTCATCCAACATTTTGATTCAAAATTTACGACCATTGCACTACATAGCCTTGTGGTGTTTCACTTGCAATATGTAAAAAATGAAAAAATTATTGCAATATCGCCAGTTGATAAACATATTTTTCTGGGCTTAATGTATGCAAAGAAAACAATCTCAACATACCAAATATAATTGAAAATAATTAAATAATATGGGTGATTAATATATTTATACGTACATGTTTATCTCTTAAACCATATGCTAAATCAATTTCCCTTTGTGTAAGATTGGAATCTCCATTACGATGAGCTTCTTTAACCAATGAAGCCACACCTTCCCATGTTAATGCGTGACCAGATTGTTGACATCGTTCAATCCATACCGCCATCCAATCAAGATTGTTTGCGATGTACAAATGTAGTGCATCCCACTCTCGACCAACTATATCAAAAAAATTTAAAATTCACAGACGACGTATAATTAGTTAAATACCACAGTATATGACCTTAATTTATAATTGATGTATATTAAAGATTAAAAATTAAATAAGTACAATATACATAAAAAACCATATGTAAAATGTATTCCAATTAATCTCCATGACCATCTTATAATTACCTCACTTTCCTCAATCTACCTTTCCCCATCAAGTACTCCCTTTCGAATTTGTTAATGGAGTTGGGATTCCAAATGTGATCTACATAGATCTTTGCTGCAAACTTATGAAGATATTCACTAATGTACACCACGGTCTGGTATACCATATATCCCTCCACCATAGAACCCTCAGGATGTACTCTTTGTCTAACCAAAGCCTTCAAAAATTTCAAATGTCTCTCAACCATCCACATCGACCTTGTATGTACAGGTTCACACAATTAAATATCTTCAACTTGGTGTATGAGGTAGTGTTCTTGTGCATTGAAAAATGTCAAAGGTAGAAACTTTTGCATTTCACACATTAGATGAGGAATTTTTCTCTTCCAATAATTTATATCTTCTTTATGGATTTCTTTAGATGATAGTCATCTACAAGTGATTCAAGGCACAAATATATTAACGATATTTAACAAAAATATATAGTATATTACATATACCGCAAAAAATGTAAATATAAGATGTATACAATGAATTGAACAAATATCGCTTACTTACCTCATGTATTTTCCAAGATCATATATAACTTTCTTTGACATTGTTGTCAGTTGTTTGGGAGAGATAGAGGTAGAACGTACTGCAACAATTATAAAATGATATTTTAATTATTTTTTCAAAAGTAGTAAACATAATACTCTGAAAAGTACATGCACTATACAAGTGTATATAATATACCAAAATAATTACCTTAATGAAGGTATGTCAGTCATGCGTTTTCATCCCTGACCCAAATTCACCTTTATGTGTTATTATATTGTTTATGTTCACAGAAAATCTTGTGGGAAATCAATTTTTCGGTGATGACTTCTTTTATAGAATTGTTTTGCTGCCTGCTAATAACCAAGGCACTTATATTGAATTTGGTCTCCATCGCTATTTAATGAACAAATTTTTCATTGCATGATTGGCTTCCTTTGAATGTCACTACAAATTTTGACAATTTTTTTTTGTCATGCCTTCCATCCAATATTTTCCATAACGTTTCTATTATATTATTTCTGATATGCATTGTATAAAACAAATGCACAATTTGTAGCTGCTCATAGTAGGGCAACCTACTAAATTGTATGGGATAACTTTTCAATCCTTGTGGAAGTCGGCCATTAATGCCTTGACGACCTTCATGGAAGTTTTTCATGGTTAAAACAATTAATGAGGTTTTGAAACCATTGTCGCATCATAACATGGATGTAAAGACAAATAAGGAGGAGAATCGAAATGATATCGAGGAGATAAACAATTTAACTGAATGAAAACCTTGAGTCGGGTCGATTCTGGTTATTCCACTCAGTGGCAAACAATTTTCCGTTGAAGTCTTTGAGTGAGTTCTCTTCTTCCATTGAAAATATTTTTTCAGTGAAGTTTGAGCATTTCCTGTTATCTTTATGGAGAAAGTTCTGATGCATCATGCAGTCATCCCATCAAAGTCCATGAATGATCATCCGGTTCACAATGGATATGGTTTTTCCCTTTGGTTTGAAGAATCCAAGATTGAGAGGATCGATTAGCCGAAAATTTTTATAATTATAGTAATTAATAATTTGTTTTAAGTGCATGATAAGAGGATCATCAAGGAAAATTAAATATGTCGTTAAATTCCAGTCAAAACATTATGTTCACAAACAAAGGTTCTAGTTCTCTGCCATCAATGGAATTGAAATTGTCTTTGTCCTATTGGTCTGTGAGACTTTTCATACATAGTGATTACTTCATAACTTTAGTAACTCGTCAATAAGAGGCCTGATATATACATTCATATATTTTAACTTGGTACTTACCTAGTTGAATGAACATAAACATTACATAATTATTATAACCATTTTACTGCAATATATATAAATTAATGTACATGACTATTGAATGAAAAAAATATGTCATTATGCAACAAATAAGACAAATGAGATGCTATTACGTTAAAGAAAATTGTTGTAAACAAATACCTGGAACAATCATTGACAATATTATGTGCTCCCTCTTTATTGACATCCATTGAGGAATGTTATTGTTGATAACAAAAACAAGCCACACCAAATAAATAGATCTCAACTCTCCAAATGGATTGACACCATCTATTCCCAATGAAAGCCTGAAATTACGAGGTTCTTCTTTAAAGTGTGACCATTTTTCCTCCATGTCCCTAAATGTAGAACCATCCACAAGCATTCAAAGAATGTCATCTCCACTTCTATTTCGTGTATGGTAATCCATAAATTGCGCTAAGCTTTCGCACCTAAACAATCATTGCATACATGGAATAATAGGAATATAACGAACAACCTTGCGAGACACCTTTTTTGTTAGTTGATCTGTTCGATATCTACTAATATGATATTACAGAAATTTTGTTGCAAATTCATGTTGCTTATGATATATAATATGATCATTGGGACATGCATATATTGCTTGATACTCCATTCTGATATCTTTCATAATTCCAAATAAATCTCGGTATGAGCGAGGTAAAATATTTGATGGTGGTAACAAAAATTCACCAATCAATCTACAACAAAAAAGAATTTGTTAATATAAAGAATATTAATGGTACATATTTCATCTTTTATTTACTAGTGATGAACTAACAACAATTAAAATAGATGAAAAAAGATGGCATATATGACATACCTTAACATCCGTGAGATTGCTATGTTTGATAAACCATTTATAACCTTCAAGTTCAACAACAAAAATATAGTTGAGAGAAGAGTTGTTTGAGAGCCTTCATAAAATGGCTCGTATGCCTTCTCAAGTACAGGTAAATCATGAACATCATCAAAGTCATCTTGATCATCATGATCAGCTCTGCAACTAAATTTTTCATGGATCAATGTATTTGTACCATCATCTTCAACTGTGATTTCTGGCACATGATCATCTTGTTCCACAGGATCATTAACTTCATCTTCAATATTCATAGCTCCATGTTCACCCACTTGCAAAACCACATTCTCTAGGCCGTGATAATCCATATCTTGTGCCCTAGGGCGCCCCACCTTTATAATAATGATAGACACAAATAAACCATGATCATGATCAAGTGATTATATATATATATAATGTTAAAATGATATAAACATTTATAAATTCAATCAATATAAACACATATAATGAACAACTTACCAATGGATGATAATCATTCCCCCCTTCAACGTGACCATGCTGCCTATAATGTTTCTCAGCTATTGTGATTAAAAGTCATCTCGTCTTTAAGCCCTTGCAATTATTGCAAGCACAATAACATTTCCCATCACCCTTTCTTTTCAATCTAGCCCACAATCTATCAAGTGTCTCTTCATTTTGTTTTGAACTAATATTATCTAAAATAATTTTTCTTTACCAAGCTTGACTATTTAGATCTTCAAAAAATATCAAACTCGCACTCCAATAATTTTTATTCATAGACAGATAACAAAATCTAATAATTATGATATTTTACACCAAAAAAATTTGGCATGCAACCATCCCTAAAAAAAAGAAGATAGTTTGAAGTTAATGACCCCAAAAAATATTTTCAAATGCTCATTCCAAAACTTATTAAATTCTGATTTTACTATGATTTCCAACCGTTAGACTGATAAAATCAGAATATTGAACTTGATTGCAAACTTCCTACAACGATGGAGGTAGCGAGCTAGTAAGAGCAAGTGACCCATTCCTAAGGAGCAACAAGTTAGAATCATCATTGCTAATGTCAATACTGATTTATCCTTTTAGTTAAAGATGTAATGTGTCACTTCTTATGACGAGCTTATCCCTAGGGCCCTCAACATTGAGAGTGCGTAATCGCACAAGGAAGCACACACTAGTAGAATTTGGCAAATAATTGACTAGCTGACTAAAAATTTTGGTCATAACAACTAAAAATGAGTAATTTCTACTCATTTTTTGTAACTCAGTTATAAATCAGTAAATAAATTACTAGTTTGGTCGTTGATTAAAAATTATTTAGTCACACAAATAAAAAATAACTAAATAGTTAGTCATTTATTTAGTCACAATCCATTTGAATAAATCATTTAAGGATTCAAGAATATAGCCCGCCAAAATAATCTAAAACTTTAATAAACTTACCCTAAAATTTTTGTCAAAATCTTATTTTCAGGCGTAGCCCACCAAAATGGAGTTTTCATTTTAATAAACATACTCTAAAATCTTCGTCAAAACATTATTTTCAAGAATAGACTACTAAAATGGAGAAGTGTTTCAGTAAAGAATGACAAAGAACGGTGAGGAGATATGCGTGAAAGGAGGCATAGGATTCATTGTTGCTTATCTCATTCCTGCTCTGCTCAACAAATCTTACATTATTCCTGCTACTATTTATAATCTAGGTATTTACTTGACATATATTTACAACATCTCAAATTCCTTCAGAGGCTTTTGAAACATCAATGTATCCTATATAGGGTTTAGAATGATTTCTTTTAATTAAAAAAAAAAAAAAATGGTGTATTTCCCTATAATTAGATAATGTGGAGATCTTCTAAATCTACCCCAGCACACTATCCTCTTTGGCATTGTATTCATTACTCCAGCTACTAGGGTTTTGCATGTGACATCTTTAATATCTTCATGACCATGGCTTTTAAATCGATCTCAATATTTTTTTTAATCCTTTTCATGGTAACCCTTGAGTTCCATAATCCACCTTCAATCTCTTCTAAGAACGTCGTCTTAAGCCATACTGCATAGTATGCATATAAAGCAAATCCTTCATACCTGCCATTGTTCCAAACCACCACTCACTTTCTTGCTTAAAATGTTGCCTCCATAAGCACAATAGCATGTTTTAAAATCATAGTTGCCAATGATTGACCATTAAGGTCACCACTTTCATCAAGATACAATAAGATTTTTGTCTTCAAACTCAAGGCATTATGCAAGATAACATTGTGAATTGTTTGTTGTGTACGATTTTATTTTCTTGCACATTTACTACTTTGCTAACTTCCTTTAAGATTGGGTATTGCACCCCCAGCTACAATCTCAAACAACTCACTCACTATCACTTGAAGATTCCCTTTATGAGCATCCTTCTATAAAATCAAACTATGCCCTATAGACTGCCTACTTACTATAGGGGACTCATTGTTTCATGGTATTGTAGATCTTAAGATCCTTCAACCTTATTGACACTACTTCACAGTCCACAAGTATTATTCACTATTCTCCCATCTTTGATGAGTCTCAAAACACTGCTCAAACATGCATTATCCACTACTTCATTCCATTGATTGCATTTTCCTTGTCTAACACTACCAAAAGCATTTGAAAAACCCTTAAGGTCAACAAGGGGGTAAAGAAACTCACTGTTAAAATCTCCACTTTACTATGCAAGGTTTGAGTTTTATTATCTTGTCACTGCTCAGCCTCTTTTTAACTGTCACATCTCAAGTGATTGTCATTCTTCTTACCGTAGATTACATTTACATATTTCACCAAGCTACATAGTGTGCTTGTTATTGGCTACAATCTTTAGATTGCAAGATTTTGTTATTAGCTACAATGTCTCAATCTTTCTGGTATTGCAACCTCACTAATCCGCTAGAGTTTTATTTATGTTTCTATGGAGGCCTAGGGTTTGTACCCTAATCATGCTCTTACCAATGCTTCTGTTGGTATTAAAAAAAAACCTTAAATCTTGGGTCAAAAAATTAGTTGTCTTGACAAAGTTGTGGAATGATCTTGGATTGTGTCCTAGAGTGTGTGGGAAGCTTGTGTTTGATCATTAAGGTATGTAAACCTGATTAGGGAAATGTATCCTATATAGCATGGGTCTTTCTTTAATACTTTCCATAATGATTATTAGCAGATCACATTATTATAGTCTGTGGTAACCCAAGATTGCATTCAAGTATGTAATAAACCTGGTTTGTAGTATAAGCTATACACTTTTAAGTAATATTCATAAGGTTTAGAAAATCTTGATCACTCTCTAGAATAGCCCATTAAACATGGGTTGTACTTGAATGTGCTACATAATTGATATAACACAACCACTGTGCATATCAACCAGAGTTATAGGCTCTTTATTGCAGCAAGAGGTAATCACTCTTGGATCATGCTATAATTACATCATAACCTATTAAACTTGAGACAACTTGAATACACCCAATGATGATTGACACCTACATTATACAACTTGAATTAACTACATTATATGAGTGCCTCCATTTATATCACAACATAGCCACATTAAACTTGGGTTACACATGAATGCATCTTGTATTTTTTATAGCACAAATGTGCCACATGACCAATAGAGTTATGGATCACATAATTACAGTCACAAGAATATTTTCCTTGGTTGTGATCTTATGGTGATTCCACACAACAAAATTTGGACATGAAATTCTTAAAACCCTAAACCTCTAAAAATGAAATCTGATGAGATGTTGCTTTAAAATATGATTTTCAAACTTGGAACTACAAATCTGACTTCACAACTGAATTCTGCAAAAAAACAATGACTACCCTCAATCTGGCGATATCTTCTTGAATTTTTTTTATTTTTCCCAAGAAAATCATCCTTAGTTCTCCACAAACTGTCTCAAGTAGAGAAAAACATTGTCGTAATAAATCAACGAACTCACTTTTCTTTATGTCGGCTACAATTTGATTTTTTCCTTATTTTTCATGTTTGTTAAAATTTGGACAAAACTGCTAGTCAAAATTTTGATGAAACCCAAGTTTTTCGAAATTTTGACAAACGTCAGGGATAAACTTTAAAAAATTAAAAATTACACATCAAATTTTACAAGCACCCGACGATACATCAAATTATACATATTTCGTTAGAAATTTTCGTCGGATTTTGCAATCAAATGATTTAGTGAGGGATCAATTCGGTTGAACGTAGCTTGGAGGAATTTCATGTGTTTGGGTGTGAAATAAGACCATTCCTAGCGTAAACATATCTATTGGGACATGTTGGAGCAATTTTTTTGGTCACATGAATTGCAAAACAAAAGTTGCACCACTTAGCAACTTTACACTGCTTGCATTTGACACTGCAGGAAAACGACTCTGCAATAACAAAAACTGAGAGAGGTTATTGTAGAGGGGTCCAACACAATCTTGTAGGCTCATATGGAGAGTTTGTAAGTGTCATAGTTTTTGAGTAATATCCTATCAAAGATTGCTTCCCTTTTGCATTTTGGACCCTTAAGGGATCAATTCAGTTGAATGTAGCTCAAAGTGATTTTATGTGTTTAGATGTGAAAGAGGACCATGTATAGCATAAAATTACCTATTCGAATGCATTGGAACAGTCCATTTGGTCACATGAACTGCAAAAAGAAAGTTGCACCACCTTGCAACTTTCAACTGCTTGCATTTGACAACTTTTCCCAAAGTGAAAATTCACCACCACGGGAAAATTCCTTCGAGATAGTAAAAACTAAGAGAATTTATTGTAGAGGGGCCCAACGCAATCCCATAGGATTAGACAAGAAGTTTCTAAGTGTCATGGTATCTAAGTAACAACATGATGAAGTTTTTAGCCATTTTACACTTTGGACCCTTAAGGGATCGATCTAGTTGAACATAGCTCAGAGTGATTGTGTGTGTTTGGGTACAAAAGAGGACCATTCCTAGTGTAAACATACCTTTTTGAATGCATTGTAACAATCTATTTGGTCACATGAGCTGCAGAATGAAAGTTGCACCACTTTGCAACTTTCAACTTCTTGCATTTGACAACTTTTTCCCCAAGTGAAAATTCGCCACCACGGAAAAATTCCTCCGAGATAGAAAAAACTGAGAGAGGTTATTGTAGAGGGGCCCAACACAATCACATAGGATTAGACAAGAATTTTCTAAGAATCACAGTAGCCGAGTAACAACATGTTGAAGTTTCCAGCCATTTTGCACTTTGGACCCTTAAGGGATCGATCTAGTTGAACATAGCTTAGAGAGATTCCACATGTTTGGGTGAGAAAGAGGACTCTGCCTAGCATAAAAATACCTATTTGGACACGTTGGAATATTATATTTGGTCACATGAGCTGCAGAACGAAAGTTGCACCACTTTGCAACTTTCAACTACTTGTATTTGACAACATTTTCCCCAAGTGAAAATTTGTCACCACGGGAAAATACCTCTGAGATAGCAAAAACTAAGAGAGGTTATTGTAGAGGGGCCCAACATGATCCCATAGGATCAAACAAGAAATTTCTAAGCATCACGGTATCTCAGTAACAACATGCTAAAGTTTGTAGTCATTTTATACTTTGGACCCTTAAGGGATCGATCTGGTTGAACATAGCTCAAAGTGATTCTGTGTGTTTGGGTGCAAAAGAGGACCATTCCTAGCATAAAAATACCTATTCAAACACATTGGAATAGTCTGTTTGGTCACGCAAGCTACAAAATGAAAGTTGCACCACTTTGTAACTTTCAACTGCTTACATTTGACAACTTTTTCCCCAAGTGAAAATTTTCCACCACGAGAAAATGCCTCTGAGATAGCAAAAATTGAGAGAGGTTATTGTAGAGGGGCCCAACACAATCTCATAGGATTAGATGAGAAGTTTCTAAGCATCACGATATCCGAGTAACAACATGTTGAAGTTTGCAACCATTTTGCACTTTGGACCCTTAAGGGATCAATCCGATTGAACATAGCTCAAAGTGATTCTATGTGTTTGGATGCAAAAGAGGACCATTCATAGCATAAACATACCTATTCAGACATATTGGAATGGTTTGTTTGGTCACACGAGCTGGAGAATGAAAGTTGCACCGCTTTGCAACTTTACACTGCTTGCATTTGACAACTTTTTCCATCAAGTGAAAATTGGACACCATGGGAAAACCATTCTGAGATAACAAAAACTGAGAGAGGTTATTGTAGAGGGGCCCAACATAATCTTATAGGATCACACAAGAAACTTTTAAGTATCACGGTATCTGAGTAACAACATGTTGAAGTTTGCAGCCATTTTGCACTTTGGACCCTTAAGGGATCAATTTGGTTGAACGTAGCTCGAAGAGATTATGTGTGTTTGGGTATGAAAAAGGACTAGTTCTAGTGTAAACATACTTATTCAAACACATTGGAATAGTCTGTTTGGTCACACAAGCTGCAAAACGAAAGTTGCACCACTTTGCAACTTTCAACTGCTTGCATTTGACAACTTTTTCCCCAAGTGAAAATTTGCCACCATGGGAAAATGCCTCCAAGATAGAAAAACTTGAGAGAGTTTATTGTAGAGGGGCCCAACATGATCCCATAGGATCAAACAAGAATTTTTTAAGCACCACGGTACCTGAGTAACAACATGTTGAAGTTTGCAGCCATTTTGCACTTTGGACCCTTAAGGGATCAATTCGGTTGAATGTAGCTCAGAGTGATTCTGCATGTTTGGGTGTGAAAGAGGACCATTATTAGCATAAAAATACCTATTTGGATGTGTTGGAACAGTTTTTTTGGTTACACGAGCTGCGAAACAAAAGTTGCACCACTTTGTAACTTTGGACTGCTTGCATTTAACACTTTTTTCATCAAGTGAAAACTGGACACCACGGGAAAACCACTGCAAGATAACAAAAACTGAGAGAGGTTATTGTAGAGGGGCCTAACATGATATTGTAGGATTATACGAGAAGTTTCTAAGCATCATTGTATCTAAGTAATAGCATGCTGAAGTTTGCAGTCATTTTGCACTTTGAACCCTTAAGGGATCGATTTGGTTGAACGTAGCTCAGAGCGATTCCACGTGTTTGGGTGTAAAAAAGGACCATGCCTAGCATAAATATACCTATTCACACATTTTGGAACAATCTATTTGGTCTCACGAGCTGCAAAACGAAAGTTGCACCACTTTGCAACTTTGCATTACTTGCATTTGAAACTTTTTCCATCAAGTGAAAACTGGACACCATAGGAAGACCACTCTGAGATAACAAAAATTGAGAGAGATTATTGTAGAGGGGACCAACATGATCTCATAGGTTTAGATGGAGATTTCATAAGCATCATAGTTTTCATGTAATACCCCATCAAAGATTGTTGTTCTTTTGCACTTTGGACTCTTAAGGGATCTGGTCGGTTGAACGTAGCCCTCAACCATTCTCTCTCCTTTTCTTTGAAGGTTTCGCGATCTTCATCTGTTAGTTTCTTTGGCATGGCAAATAATTTTACCTGTAGCATGGTAATGAGATGAATATTAGTTGATGGTGTTTGAGTTATTAGATGAACTTTTAGATAGGTTGTTTTATCCAATTTGCAAAAATTGTAAAATGTTATAAAAAGAGGTCCAAAATAGGTTCTAGGTGTTTTGTTCTTAGAACAAGGTCTTGGTGGACCTTTTCAACATGTAATTACTTAATTTGGTGGTTCTTATGCATTGAGGGACTCAAAAGTGGGAAAAAAACAAATCTTACAAAAATTGTTGTTAAGGTAAAAATGCAAAAATTGACAAATGGAAAAATTTGGAAGTTTAGGAGTCAAGTAGGTGAAAGGTTGGCTTGGGTTGTTTGATATGGTCAAGAAAAAATTTAAATTGATAGATAACCTTGAGAAAGAGGTAGAGGGGATATAAATTATGGAGAAAACAATAAGGAGACCCTATTTTATATTCAATTTTATGTGTTTTTGCTGGTAAAACAGCATTGTGAAGCATTGTACAGCCCCGTACAACCATATTTTCATGGGGAAGTCATTTTGAATTATTAAGCTATGATTCTATAACATTATCCTTTATTTCTCACTCAATTTCATGCAAAT
This sequence comes from Sequoia sempervirens, assembly GCA_007258455.2. Lineage (NCBI taxonomy): Eukaryota > Viridiplantae > Streptophyta > Pinopsida > Cupressales > Cupressaceae > Sequoia > Sequoia sempervirens. The sequence continues at coordinate 31,109 of VDFB02125655.1, read as the reverse complement.
TTGAGTAAGTTATGACTTGTTTACTGAAGACGGTTTAAAAACCTTGCTAGGGTAAACATAATTAAAAGAAAATTGCATTTCTCTTATTCTAACCAATGGAATCACTTGAAATTTAGTAAGAAGGTCTTTTTTTGTGTACGCTTTCATTTCTCAAAGTTTCGGACTGATTGGTGATAGTTAGCTTTTAAAATCATGATGCCCTAAACCATATTTTAGTGAAAAAACAAGAAAAAGCACAATGTACAGTGAGAATTAAAGAATTTGTTTATGGTTTTTGATTCCTTCTTGAAGATATTTTTTTAAAAATGTGTTTAGGGGTATTGTGAATCTATTTCAAGATTTTTTTTGGTGAGTTTTCAAGTTTTTGAAGTCCATTTAATGACTGTCCTGCCATGACAGTGATGTAAGAATCCTAATTTTTAGTCAAGAATGGTGGTTTAGAATACATGTTTGATGAATTATCATGAAGTAAGTTTGGAGAATGATTCCTTCATGTCCTACATAGATATCTATGCATGTTTGAATAATTAAGAAGTAGAAATAGGCTTGGAAATGAGAAGTTGCTTATTGATAGGGCCTAAAAGGGCCTAAATAGGCTTGGTTTTGAGAAGTTTTCATATCAAAGTTGGGAATTGGGTTGAACCAATTAAATTCATGTTGTCTAAAGTGTTTGATAAGTTTTTAACAGATTGTGTGCTTAGAACTTATTTTTATGTCTTGTATCCATGAGTTTTGTGAAGGTAAAGGAGTCCTAATTAAATGGACAAGTTGAGATTTGGTTCAGTTTTGATAAGTTGATTGGAGCGAGATTGAGTTAAGTTGTTTTCTTCCTCTAGCATTGCATCAAAGTACCCTCAATGGTTTGTTGTTTTTGGTAGATGCTCTGCAAGATAGGCTGCACCTTTCCCCATTTTTCTAACTTATCCTTGAATAAAGAGTCTTCAAATGGTTGATAGAAGGGTTAGAATCCCTTGTAGGTAGACTAATCAAGGACACATTTAAAATATATGACAACATAGGTAATGAGGTAGCTTTACTGATGAGGTAATTTAGAAATAGAGATGAAAATCAAAATAGTTTAAATTGGTGCTATCAATGTGGGAGGAGCATATTCCAATTTTTTAGAGACTTGTATGGAAAATTTGGAAGCATAGACAAGGCACTTAGCTAGTTTGTATAGATGTGGTTTAAAAATGTAATTGGAAAGTGTATAGAATTGTGTAATTTAAAATTTCCATTGACAACCTAAGGTTGTCATGAAAAAAAAACAATTATCAACATGGAATATGCAAAACAACAAAAATGAGAGCAAGTCATAATAGAATGAAAGAAAATGTGTAAAGAATTTACATACCTAAAAAACCAGAGTTTCAAATGGAGGATTTCTACCCAATTATGTAGCTTAAGTTGCTTCTTCTTGTTGACTTTCTCTTTGTGCATATTTTTCCTTGATATCAAAACTGATAATATGGCACTTTGGTCTTGGCATATTCATTGGTTCAATTCTTGCACTTTGGTATTTGTTACATGGCATATTCAAATGGATTCACTTGGTATTGGTATTCAGTTGGTTCAGTGAACAATATTTTGCTTATATTCAGATTTGATGTATTTGTGTTACTGATGTTTTGGCTACATGTGCATATGAAAGGTTTCTATGTTGATCATAGGGTAATGATGTTGTCTACTTGGTTCAGTGTTAACTCTTACAGGTAGGTGATTGCGAAGGTATATTGTTGATTTAGTCAAGTCTTTGACATTTAGTTTCAATGTCTTTATACATTTGGTGAATACATTTATTCACATATACATGATAGTATTGAGCTTTAGTTTTGCACCATGAACATAGCATGAATTCACACTTCATTGTGACTCAACACTACATGCTTTACATACTTAGGTTTCAGTGTCACATTGATTATTCATATACACATGGTATTCATGCTTTATTTATAAATGCTAACACATAGCATTAATGAGCATTGTTAATTAAATGGGTCTAGTATACACATAGTGCTTATGCTTATTCATAATGCTAACACTTAAGCATTATCAAGCACTTTGATTACTTAGCATATTTTTCAGTGCTATCGAGTTGATATACATAGTGCTTTGAATTATTTTAAAAGTGCTTTCATAAAGCAGTAAGGCCGACACTATATCTTTTGGGCTCATAGTTTATAAATGTTACATTGATCTTGGTAGTCAATCACACATGTTATCAGGCAGTATTATTGATCTTTGGTTGATTATCATGCATGCATCGACAATTTTTAATTAGTCACCCAACGGTGACATGGACAGTGAGTTGACTTGGTCTATCTTCATTATAAATCATACTTATCATTTTTCACCGAGCAAACCATATTACATTGGACTTACCATGATTATTATCGACCTCATCATATTTTCAAGGAAGTTGACTTTATTTTAAGTGGCAGTAATATTTGTTATCATTTTTTTTTGTCGACAACCATCATTGATGTTTGGTCAATAATGTTCTTTGACAACAAACTTCAAGTGATTATGATATTTGTGAAGAGTCTTGGACTTCAAATGTTATCAAATGTGAAAAAGAAATTCTAAATTCATTGGTTCGAAAGTTTGATAGGGCATTCATTATGTTGTTTTAGTTTGCTCTGAAGACACAAACCCTAGCGCCGCCATGATGCACTTTCAGTTACAGTCCAAGCTTGATAATGGAGGCATTTCGAGCTAGTTTTTTGGTATGTTAGAGTATGGAGGATGGTGGTCTCTATGGTAGACTTTCCACGAGCTGGTAGTGGAGATTTGGGTAAGTTTGTTGAACATCTTCAGGGATTTTGTCTGTAGGTTAAGCCACCGTAAAAAGTAAATTTTACACATTGTTTTTCATCTTTTTCAAAAGGCTTTAAATCAATTAAGGAAAATGGTGAAAATGTCTTCTTTTAGTTCATTTTTTGAAATGGAAATTTGTTGTTTCTTAATTAGAAAATTGTAAAGATATTAAAAGAGAAAAAGCAGTTATTGTTTTTTCAAAGAGATTTTAAAAGGTAGTTGGCAATTGATTTTTCAGTTTCAAAACCCTAAATCGAGGGTTATCACTTGGATCAAGGGTTTTTATTTTTATTTTGTGCTCTATATAAGCATGGCTTTAAGCCATTGTTCACATGGGGAATGTATGAGGAAAATACAAAGCATTTGTTGGTCATATCATTGTTATATCTGCAATATTTGAGAAGAGAAAAGAGGGTTTTTATTTTGTGAAATCGCTGGTTCTTATAACAGAGATATCATTTAGATTTATGAGAGATTATTGTGGAACTATTGTGAACAGTTCATTTTGTAGTTGGAATCAGTGAATATCTTTTATATTTTTGTATTCATTAATGATTTTGGGACTGCAAATAAAGTGCAATTGTAAGGTCATTAGTGTTTGTAGTTTTTAGACAGTGACTTTGTGCATTGAGGGGTTGGTTCTCCTATGAAGTTGGTGCTTCAAAAAAGTGATTGGAGTTGGTGCTCCACATTGTAATAGAGTTGGTTCTCTTTTGAATGAATAAAAGGATTAGTTTACGAGTTGTTTTTTATACCCCAAGAGGGTTTTTCCACTCAGGAAATCTTTGTGTTATGTGATGTGATTTTTTCTCTCATTATATTTCATGTTAATGTGCTCATTCAGTTGGTCAATGCTCTGATACTTTAAGTTTGTTCAAAAGATTAATGTCAATTTGTCCAAGTCTGTAATACAAAGTAAATTGTTCAAATCTAATTTTAAAAGATCTTCCGTAAAGCAAGTTAAATCTACATTAGGCAAAGTTGTAGTTTCGTTTCAAAAGCATAAACAAGATTGTTCACACATTAATTGAACAATATCATATGATTCTTTTAATATGAGTAGTAAATGTTAGTCAAGTTTCATGTCAATCTAATCTAAAGTGTTAATGTTCACTTGCATAAACAAATCTACCACATTGGGTTAAAATTAGTAAAAAGTTTCATTGTGCTTTCAAAGTCAAAAGTTAAAAGTATTTCACTCTGATTCACCCCCCCCTCTCAGAATGAATCCACTTCCAACACTTCTTTCTTCAAACTACTTAACAATTTGAATTTTTCAAAAGCTTGTTCCCCTCCAAACTTCAATTATATATTAGTTTTCATTGGAATTCAAACTTTATTTGATATTATATGCCTTTCAACATGAAAAATCTGCTATTCCATGCAAAGGTGGTGGAATGTGAAACACATACATGCACACTTCACAACATCATCAAAAAGGTACTTTTTGTCGAAGCACATGCAAAACCAGGAGAATATGCAGAATGTGGGTTGAGATCACAGGTAAATTGAGGTTTTTTACCATTTTTAGAGCAAGCCAAAATGCGCTTTTGTTATAACACACTCGTGTTATAACGCAATCATGTTATTTCTTGCTAGAAACAACCATGTCTCTACTTCAAAACATGCTCGCGTTATGAGAAATTTTCTTTATAGAATTATTTTCTCTCTCTTTGTCTATTCTCTCTACCCTAATTCTATCTCTCTACCCTTTACCCGTAACACTTATACCCTCTATCCTCTACTCTCCCCCTCTACTCTCTACCCTTAACCCTTATACCCTCTACCCTCAACCATAAACCATCAACCCTAAACCCTTACACCCTAAACCCTTAAACCCTCTACCCTCAATACCCTAAACCATCAACCCTATACCCTCAATTCTCGACCCTCTACCCTATACATTGGATCCTATATCAACATATTTCTTTGTCCCTCTATCCTCTTCTCTCATTCTCTCTATCTCAGATCTCCCTCCATCTCTCTATCCATGCATCCCTCCCTCTCTACCTTAATCCCTCAACCCTAAACCCTCAACCTTTAAACCCTTAAAAATTCAACCCTAAACCCTCTACCCTCAACCGTAAACCATCAAACAAAAACCTTTACACCCTAAGCCCTTAAACCCTCTACCCTCTACCATCAACCCTATACCCTCAATTTTCTCTCACACACTCACTCACTCCTATCTCTCTCCCCTCTACCATTAACCCTCTACCCTATACCCTTAACACTTAAATCCTCTCCCTCTCTCAACTCTCTCTCTCACTCACTCACTCCTATCTCTCTCTACCACCCCCCCTCTCTCTCTACCTTCCTCTATCCCTCGTACCCTATCTGATGAGCCTAGTTTTTGGTCCAATTTTGGGTAGAATCTATAGTATATTTTTTGGTAGATGTCATGGACTTTAATGTTAAATTTTGGTATTTTCATAATTTTTCCCTCAAACCATTGACATTGGACTTAATTCTACATCTGCAAGCTTTAATGACCTTTGGCATATTATGTGGATTATCTATATTGATTTGCATGTGGTTAATGAATGTTCCTTAAGGTGGTTATAGATGTGCAATTATTATGCATACTAAATTTACCTTGCAGATTTAATATGCTAAGTTGAGGAAGACATCGCCAACTGGGCATGCACTATAGCTTCCACCAAAGGAATTGCTCCAAGTCAAAGGAGGCCAACGACAAAATATTCTTCATGCAACTGAACATAACTGCCTTGTATTGGACTTTAATGATCGAGCATGCACGGGTGTTACTGCTGAGTTGAATATGTGTTTGGACCTACATGTCTGACTAGATTCCATGCACACATAATCGCCATCACTCCATTTCCTCTATTTTCCCTAAATGGCGTCATCTCAGTCATGGAGTTGATGCCTCATTTAACTGTTAGTATAAATAATGATCTAGTGCTCCTTCTTCAGGAGGTTGCCAATTTGATATTGTACTTGCACTCTCCAATTTTCAGTAATACATATACATTACTCTTTTGTACTCATGATTCATAGTGAATAAAATAAAGTTCTAAGTTTGAGCATCTGAGTTTTCATTAGTTTTAGAGGATACTTATCCAAGGGGGACCACTTGGTGATTAATTTGTCTTCTTAGTTTAGCATTAGTTTAGTATTACTTGTTGTTTAGTACTTAGTTAGAAATTTGGCATTGATTGTTCCTACAGCCACTAGAATTTCATTATGTAACTATTCTTGCAACCAAAGTAGACAAAGCAGTGTCATGTTTGTTGCTTAGATTTTTATTCTTGTTATGCATTTTGGCTTAGCATTGTCATTGGTTGGTGTTCAAAATTTATTTCTTTCCTCTTCAAGAAATTTACTTTCAGTACTGCATGTTTCTTAGCTATAGAATGGAATGGCTACTTTGAGTTCCCAGTGCACATACTGTGCTGACCCATTTCAAGTTCATGTCCCTGGGTTGACAAGTTAAATGCACCTTCATGATGATTGAAATGGTTATTCAAGTTAGATGTCCAATCTCTGAATCATGACTATAAAGGCTTAGTTATTAAGATCATTGTAGGAGGCCAAAACTACCTGGCTAATTCCCTCTCACTCCAACCCCTTCTCTCCAAATCCCTCTCTATTAAGCTCTCACTTCCAACCCCTCTCCCTCTCTCCAAACTCTCTCTCTCCCTCTCTCTCGGGTCTCTCTATCCCACCCCCTCTCTCTCTCAGGTCTCTCCCCCTGGCAACCTACCTATGTAACTCTCTCTCTCTCCCCCCTCTCTCTATCTATCCCTCCCACCCTACCTAGATAAATCCCTCTCACTCCACATCCCTCTTTCTCTCCCTCTCTCAGGTCACTCCCTCCCACACCCTCTCCCTCTCTCAGGTATCTCACTCACACTCCCTCTCTCTCTCACTCCCTCTCACTACCTATCTATCAAGTCTCTCCCTCTCACCCCCCTCACACTCTTAGGTATCTCCCTTTGGAACCCTACCTACTTAACTCTCTCACTTACTCCTATCCCTCTTGAACAGGTGACTACATTGCCAATTTCACTGAATTGGAAAGCTAGTGGGTGAAATTGGCATCCTAAATTGGCCTATTTGAAAAAATGGGTACAAGATATGGGGTCTCTAGGTGATGTAAATCACCGGAAGACCCCATTTCTTAGACCCATTTTTTCCAATAGGCCACTACATTGCCAATTTCACCAAATTGGCAAGCTAGTGGGTGAAATTAGCAATGTAGTGGCTTGTTTGAAAAAATGGGTCCAAGAAATGTGGTTTCTCAGTGATGTAAACATCACTGAGAGACCACATTTCTTGGACCCATTTTTTCAAATAGGCCACTACATTTCCAATTTCACTGAATTGGCAAGCTAGTGGGTGAAATTCCAATTTCATCGAATTGGCAAGCTAGTGGATAAAATGTTAATTTTACTGCATTAGCAAGCTAGTGGCTGAAGTTGGCATCTGTTTGAAAAAACAGGTCCAAGAAACAAGAAATGGGGTCTCCTGGTGATTTACATTACCGAGAGACCCCATTTTTTCATACAAGACACTACATTGCCAATTTCACCAAATTGGTAAGCTCCTTAGATGAATTGCCTGCAATAAAACTCACTTTATTGTTACTTAAAAAATTACAATTCAAATTCCAACTCCAAAACTTAGTTATTGAACATAAAAATTTAACAAGCTCTATATTTTTGGACAAAAAATTTTCTTACCAAGAAATGAGGATTTCCTTTTACTTCTTCAATTTTTCAGACACCGCTTCAGACTTGTGGTTATTTTTCTCATTAGAAACCAAATCAATCAGCAATTTAGTGCCCACTGATTGATTTAAACTACATATTTTTTGAGAAGGGCATCTCTTGTTTGAATCAATGTTTGGATTTTCAACATGAAGAGAACTAATAGTTTTTACACACCCAGATCTTCCAAACATATGAACCTCCAAGTATGACTTTGCTATGTAGTTGAACACAATAAAATCTCCCAATTGCAGGTTGTAATAATTGATAAATTCTTTCCAACCATATTGAAATTCTAGTCTATTGTTTGTACTTATTAACTCCAAATCCCACTCCTACCCACCTGGGCCTTGCAACATCATATGTTTTTCTTTCTCATTTATAAGCTATGAAACAAATGCAAGAGGAATCACTCAACCCTCAACCCCTATAACCTATACCCTATACATTGGACCCTCAACCCTAAACCTTCAACCACGTACCCTTAAACCATTACCCTAAACTCCAAACCCTCTACCCTCATCCCTAAACCATCAACCCAAAACCCTTACACCTTAAACCCTCTACCCCCCTCTTTCTCTCCCTCTCTTTCTCAGGTCACTCCCTCCCACACCCTCTCCCTCTCTCAGTTCTCTTAGTCACACTCCCTCTCTCTCCCACTCCCTCTCTCTCGAACTCCCTATCACTCACTCCTATCTCTCTCCCCTCTACCATTAACCCCCTACCCTCTACCCTTAACACTTAAATCCTCTCTCAACTCTCTCTCTCACTCACTCACTCATTCCTATCTCTCTCCCCCCCCTCTCTCTCTCTCACTCCTTTTATCCCTCCCACTACTAGCTAATTCCCTCTCACTCCAACCCCTTCTCTCCTCCCTCTCCAAGCTCACTTCCACCCCCTCTCCCTCTCTCTAGACTCTCTCTCTCCCTCTCTCTCAGGTCTCTCCCTCCCACCCCCTCTCTCTCAGGTTTCTCTCTCTGGAAACCTACCTAGGTAACTCTCTCCCCCCCCTCTCTCTATCTTTCCCTGCCACCCTACCTAGATAATTCCCTCTCACTCCACCCCCCTCTTTCTCAACCTATCTTAGGTTGAACTCCCTCCCTCTCTCAAGTCTCTCACTCACACTCCCTCTCTCTCCCACTCCCTCTCTCTTGCACTCCCTCTCACTACCTATCTCTCAAGTATGTCCCTCTCACCCCCCTCACACTCTCAAGTCTCTCCCTTTGGAACCCTACCTACATAACTCTATCTTTCTCACTCTCTCTATCTCTCAATTCTCTCTCTCCCACCCCCCTCTCTCTCCCTCCCTCTATCCCTCCCACCCTACTTAGCTAAGTCCCTCTCACTCCAACCCCTTCTCTCCCACTCCATCTCTCTTAAAATCTCACTTCCACCCCCTCTCCCTCTCTCCACACACACTCTCTCTCTCTCTCCCTCTCTCTCAGGTCTCTCATTCCCACCCCCTCTCTCTTAGGTCTCTCCCTCTTGAAACCTACCTAGGTAACTCTCTCTCTCTCCCCTCTCTATCTATCCCTCCCACCCTACCTAGATAAGTCCCTCTCACTCCACCCCTCTCTTTCTCTCCCTTCCACACCCTCTCCCTCTCTCAAGTCTCTCACTCACACTAAACCCACAACCCTCAACCCTTAAACCCTCTGCCATCCTGCCCTCTACCCCTCAGCCCAATGCACTCTGCCCTAAGCCTAGTCCCTCAGCCCCACCCTTAAATCTAAGAGAGAGCTCTCTGCCCTGAGCCCCTGAGCCCTCAGGCCTTGATCCCTCAATCGTTGAGCCTCAGCCATCTGCCCTGCCTCTAACCTCAGCCCTCCAGCCCTTAAACCCTAATCCCTTAACCCCTATGCCCTCTACCCTATACATTGGACCTCAGCCCTCAACCTCAGCCCTCCGATCACACAACCCTTGACCCTCTACTCTCTACCTACCATTTAAACACCAACCCTCAATTATCAACCCTCAACACCAATCCCTCAACCCTCAATCCTTAAACCCCTAAACCTCAACTCCTATACCCTCTACCCTTTAAATTTGAACCTCAAACTAGTCAGCCAACCATATGCCTCAAACCTATACCTAATCCCTCTACCTACCCCCTTAACCTCAACCCTAACCCCGCACAACCTTAAACCTTCTACCTATACCCTCAACCCAATACCCTCTGCCTCAACTAATCCCTCAACCCTCAACCCTTAAACCCTATTACCCTAAACCATCAAACCTATGGGTCCCTTCACCCTTAAGCCCTCAACCCTCAACCTATTTACCAAGCCTAATCCCTCCTTTATACCCTCTACCATATACATTGGACCCTCAACCATAATCCCCCAACCCTATACCCTCAATCCTCTACCCTCAACCTTAAACCCTCTACCCTCTACCCTCTACTCTTAATCATCTACCCTCTACCCTCAACCCTAATCCCTCAACCCTTAAACCCACTTAATAAACTCTCTACCTTAATCCCTCGACCCTTTGGACCCTTAATCCCTCAACCCTCAACCCTTAAACCCTAATCCCTCAACCCCTATACCCTCTACCCTATACATTGGACCCTCAACCCTAATCTCCCAACCCTATACCCTCAATCCTCTACCCTTAACCCTTAAACCCTCTACCCTATACATTAAACCCTCAACCCTTAATCCTTCAATCCTCAACCCTCAAACCCTAAACCCTCAACCCTGATACCCTCTACCCTATACATAGGACTCTCAACTCCAATCCTTCAACCATATGTATCCTCAACCCTAATCCCTCAACCTTATACCCTCAACCTAATACCATAATCCCTCAAACCTACAAGTCGTCAACTCTATACCCTCAATTCTCAATCCTCTACCCTATAAATTGGATCTTCAACCCTCATATATCTCCATCCCTCCCTCCTCTTTTCTCCTTCTCTCTATCTCACTTCTCCCTCCATCTCTCTATCCATCCATCCCTCCCTCTCTACCCTAATCCCTCAACCCTAAGCCCTCAACCCTTAAACCCTTAAACACTCAACCCTCATCCCTCAACCCTTAAACCCTAAACCATCTACCCTCTACCCTCAACCTTAATCCCTCAACCCTAATCCCTCAACCATTAAATTCTTAAACCCACTTAGTAAACTCTCTACCCTAGTCCCTCAAACCTCTTGACCCTTAATCCCTCAACCTTCAACCCTCAACCCTTTAACCCTAATCCCTCAACCCCTATACCCTCAACCCTAATCCCCCAACCCTATACCTTCAATCATGTACCCTCTACCCTCAATCATCTACCCTCTACCTTTAAACCCTTAAACCCACTTAGTAAACTCTCTACCCTAATCCCTCAACCCTCAACCCTCAACCCTTAAAACCCTAATCCCTCAACCCCTATACCCTCTACCCTATACATTAGACCCCCCAACCCTAATCCCCCAACCCTATACCCTCAATCCTCTACCTCCAATCAATCTTAACCCTCAACCCATTTAACCTCTACCCTCTACCCTATACATTAAACCTCAACCCTCAATCCTCAACCCTCAACCTTAATCCCTCAATCCTCAACCCTCAAACCCTAAACCCTCAACCTTGATACCCTCTACCCTATACATTGGACCCTCAACCCAAATATTTCAACCATATGTACCCTCAACCCTAATCCCTCAACCCTACCCTCAACCCATATCCCTCACCCTCACACAACCCTATACCCTCAATTCTCAATCCTCTACTCTATACATTGGATCTTCAACCCTCATATATCTTTATCCCTCCCTCCTCTTCTCTCATTCTCTCTATCTCACTTCTCCCTCCATCTCTCTATCCATCCATCCCTCCCTCTCTACCCTAATCCCTCAACCCTTAGCCCTCAACCCTTAAACCCTTAAACAATCAACCCTCAACCCTCAACCCTTAAACCCTCTACCATCTACCCTCTACCCTCAACCCAATACCCTCTACCCTAAACCATAATACCTCAACCCTTCAACCCTTAAATCCAAGAAAAATCTCTACCCTAAACCCTCAAACCTTAATCCCTCAACCGTTAAACCCTCAACCCTCTACTCTCTACACTCAACCCTCAACCCTTAAACCCTAATCCCTCAATCCCTATATCCTCTACCCTATACATTGGACCCTCAACCTTATACCCTCAGTCCTCTACACTCAATCTTAAACCCTCAACCCTCTACCCTATACATTAAACCCTCTACCCTCTACCCTATACATTAAACCCTCAACCCTTAATTCTCAACCCCAACCCTTAATCCCTCAACCCTCAATCCTTAAACCCTAAACCCTCAACCCCTATACCCTCTACCATTTACATTGTACCATCAACCTAATCTTTCAACCATATACCCTCAAGCCTATACCCTAAACCCTCTACCCTCAACCCTTAACCCTCATCCCTAAACCCTTTGACCCTAAACCCTTAAACCTTCTACCCAATACCCCCTATGCTCAACCCTATTCCCTCAACCCTCAACCCTTAAACCCTAATATCCTAAAACATCAACCCTAGAGGTCCTCAACCCTAATCCCTCAACCCTATACACTCAACCCCTATCCCTTTCATTATCTATACATCTCACGTCTCTCTCCCTCCCTCTCTCTTAACCTCTATAGGGCCTCAACCTTATACCCCCAATTCTCAAACCCCTACCCTATACATTGGATCCTCAATCCTCATATATCTTTGTACATCCCTCCTCTTCTCTCCTCTCTATCTTAGTTATCCCTTCATCTCTCTATCCATCCATCCCTCCCTCTCTACCCTAATCCCTCAACCCTTAAACACTCAACCCTAAACCCTAAACCATCTACCCTCTACCCTCAACCCTAACCCCTCAACCCTTAAATCCCTAAACCCACTTAGTAAACTCTCTACCCTAGTCCCTCAACCCTCTTGACCCTTAATCCCTCAACCTCCAACCCTCAACCCTTAAACCCTAATCCCTCAACCCCTATACCCTCTACCCTATACATTGGACCCTCAACCCTAATCCCCCAACCCTATACCCTCAATCCTCTACCCTCAACCTTAAACCCTCTACCCTCTACCCTAATTTCTCAACCCTTAAACTCTTAAACCCACTTAATAAACTCTTTACTATAATCCATCAACCCTCTTGACCCTTAATACCTCAACCCTCAACCCTCAACAATTAAACCCTAATCCCTCAACCCCTATACCCTCTACCCTATACATTGTACCCTCAACCCTAATCCCCCAACTATATACCCTCAATCCTCTACCCTCAACCTTAAACCCTCAACTCTCAACCCTTAAACCCTCTACCCTCTACCCTATAAACCGTTAAACACTCAACCCTAAACCCTTAACCATCAACCCTTAAAGCCTAAAACCTTAAACGCTCTACCCTCAATCCTCTACCCTCAACCCTAATCCCTCAACCCTTAAACCCTTAAACCCACTTAGTAAACTCTCTACCCTAATCCCTCAACCCTCTTAACCCTTAATCCCTCAACCCTTAACCCTTAAACCTTAATACTTCAACCCCTATACCCTCTACCCTATACATTGGACCCTCAACCCTGATCCACCAACCCTATACCCTCAATCCTCAACCCTCAACCTTGAACCATCAACCTTAAACCATCAACCCTCAACCCTTAAACCCTTTACCCTCTACCCTCTACCCTATACATTAAACCCTCAACCCTCAATTCTCAACCCTTAATCCCTCAATCCTTAACCCTCAAACCGTAAACTCTCAACCTAGATACCCTCTACCCTATACATTGGACTCTCAACCCAAATCCTTCAATCATATGTACCCTCATCTATAATCCCTCAACCCTATAACCTCAATCCAATACCCTAATCCCTCAACCCTACAGGTCATCAACCTTATACCCTTAATTCTCAACCATCTACCTAATACATTGGATCCTCAACCCTCATATATCTAAGTACCTCCCTCCTCTTCTCTCCTTCTCTCTATCTCACTTCTCTGGGCTCCATCTCTCTATCCATCCATCCCTCCTTCTCTACCCTAATCCCTTAACCCTCAACCCTCAACCCTCTACCCTCAATCTAATACCCTCTACCCTAAACCCTAATCTCTCAACCCTAATCCCTCAACCCTTTAAACCCTTAAATCTAAGAAAACTCTCTACCCTAATCCCTAAACCCTCAAACCTTAATCCCTCAACCCTAATCCCTCAACCCTTAAACCCTTAAATCCAAGAAAACTCTCTACCCTAATACCTAAACCCTCAACCCTTAATACCTCAACCCTTAAACCCTCAACCCTCTACCCTCTATCTGCAACCCTCAACCCTTAAACCCTAATCCCTCAACCCCTATACCCTCTACCCTCTGCATTAGACCATGAACCCTAATCCCTCAACCCTATACCCTCAATCCTCTACCCTCAACCTTAAACCCTAAACCCTCAATCCTCTACCCTCAACCTTAAACCCTAAACCCTCAACCCTCAACCCTTAAACCCTCTACCCTCTACCCTATACATTAAACCTTCAACCCTCAATTCTCAACCCTCAACCATTAATCCCTCAACCCTCAATCCTTAAACCCTAAACCCTCAACTCCTATACCCTCTACCCTTTATATTGGACCCTCAACCAAATCCTTCAACCATATACCCTCAAACCTATACCCTAAACCCTCTACCCTCAACCCTTTAACCCTAAATCCTTAAACATTCTTCCCTATACCCTCAACCCAATACCCTTTACCCTCAACCCTAATCCCTCAACCCTTAACCCTTAAACCATAATACCCTAGAAACCATCAACCCTATAGGTCCTCCACCCTAATCCCTCAACCCGATATGCTCAACCCCTATCACTTTCTCTCTATGTATACCTATCACCTCTCTCTCCCTCCCTCTCTCCTACCCTCTCCCTCTTTCTACGTACCTCTCATTCAATCAATCCATACCACCCTCTCTCGCTCCCTCTATCTATCTCTCTATCTCACTCCCACTCTCTCCCTCTCTCTCGGGTCTCTCCCTCCCCTCCTCTCTCTCTTGGGTCTCTCCCTTTGGAAACCTACCTAGGTAACTCTCTCTCCTCTCTATCTATACCTCCCACCCCACCTAGACAAGTCCCTCTCACCCACCCCCATTCCCCTCTCTCAGGTCACTCCCTCCCACACCCTCTCCCTTTCTTAGGTCTCTCACTCACACTCACTCACTTTCCCACTCCCTCTCTCTCACACTCCCTCTCACTACCTATCTCTCAAGTCTCTCCATCTCAACCCCCCTCACACTCTCAAGTCTCTCCTTTTGGCACCCTACCTACATATGTACATATAATCCTACATACATACAAGCATACACGTACATGTGTAGATACAATCTTACATACATATACGCATACATACAATATACATACAGGAATACACACATACAAGCATGCATACATACATACATGATATACAAGCATAATGTACATACAAACATAAAAATATATCAACATACATTCAATAGAGTGACATTTAACATAAAGGAAGATATAAAGCGAATGCGTTATAACGCGCTCGTGTTATGTCTTAGTTGACATGTTTCTTGCAGAAGCAAAAAACCATGTCAAAACTGAGATATAACATGAGCGCATTATAATGCGCTCACGTTATATCTTGCTTTGGGAATCCCCAAGCCTTAGGATTCATTTTTTCCTTGGAATGCCAACCCCAAGGCTTGGAGGGCATTCCCAACGACCAAAGACGTGTTTTTGCAAATTCTACAATTTTTCACATAATTGGCTTCGTGCTCACCATCAAGATTGCATGTGGTTCAATATCGAAAAAATCAAACACATGGGTAATGTTAGGTTCTCTCTTAGCTATCCAACAATGTAATTTTTTTCACTTTTTGACAATGTTAAGCCTTTCATCCATAATTTATTTTGCTTGTATGTCTCTTTTTTTCCAAAAAGTAGTGTTTGGTATTTTTTTTGTTATAAATTAACCATTCATCAAAATTTCAAATAAATTACATTTTTAGAAACTAGACTCCATTCTAAAAAAAAAAATCAATTACTTTCCAAAATTTGTAGGGGGTGCACGGCCAAAATTTTGCTTTTCAAAAAGTGTCCACTTAGAAAATTAGTAAAAAATCAAATATTCATTAAGAAATTACCAGAAAAATCATGCATCAACTACATACTTTTAGCTAACTTTTGACTGTAGCAATTTTAAAAATACTACAAAAAAGTTCACCATGTTAGGGTCGTACACGAGTTGCTATGTTATGTTTTTCTGACAAAAACAACACCAATTTGTGTACATCCCTCTTTTGAACCCCTTAATCTCAATCATTTTCAAAATAAATTAGTAGTTTAGAAAGTAGACTCGGAGTACTTCAATCCTTCTTTTCGTTCCATCTCAAAAAATTTAGTGTAACTATCCTCAATTTCATGCCCAAGGTCGGTATTTCCTAATTTCAAAAAAAAAAAGTGGCCCTTTCAGCCCCCTTTTTGGGAACCATCTTGGTGCACTTACCCTATATTGTATTATTTCAACCAATTTTATGATTTAAAATGATCTTATAACCTATGGGTAATGGGCTCACAATGCTTTTAAAATAGAGATATATAATACATCAAGTTAGTTTTAAATAGACAGAGTAAAGATAATGCAATCCAAGTGAAAATTTTTATGGAAGGACCAATTTCCTCATTAAAAATACTAATTCCTTGGCTTTATTTTGAAAAAAAAATCATTATGTCGAGAGGCGTCTACAGTGTCATCCAACAATTTGTATAAAGTTTTTGAAGTTGCATTTAAAATGACAAGCAGGTGGAAGTTATGTGCAACTACAGTAGATTTGATGAAACAAAAAAATCAAATCAAAGAGATCTAATGAAACAAAAAGAACAAATAAATAAATTAATAATATTTTTGATCGCAAAGAGAAATCAAAGATTTGATCACAAAGATAAATCAATCAAAAAAGAAAATTAGAGAATGATAAAGTTCTCGGTGTATTTTATATATATTAATATATAATATATGTATGCTAGTTATAAGAGGACACTATCCAAAATAAAACTAAGAAGAAACTTAATAATACTAAAAATTGCATGTTCTAGAGACTAATATGTCCATCATAGTAACATTTCCACACTATACACAAAAATGTCACTTTGTAAACTCAAACTTGGATTTCTATAATAAACCTAGATTTCTATAATCCTAATTATCTAACCATTTGAACTATCCCCTTTTGACTTCCAACTCTAGATTATAATTTCTTAAATCAGACATCAGATTATTGAGGATCATTATGCTAAAGGTGTTCTTATTAAAATTCATCCACATTAACTCAAAAAATGTTATGGAGGAAGCCATAGAGAATTTTTAAGTAGTTACATCTTAACAAAGCCAAGAACATCAAAGTCATTAATATGGGCCAAATTTTACTTTCCAAGGAAACTCTTATTTAGATATTATGAGATCCTAGTGTTTAAATAGTCTAAACTAAATTTTACTTGTTTTCATGTATATCTTATTATTATAAATAAATTCATCTTATTATTATTATTATTATATATAATACAATAATTCGTTTATCTCTAAATAATTTTCAAACCATAATAAATTATTAATATCATTTAGAAGTTCAATTTTTCAAAAAAAACTAACATCAAGCTACCTAGTTGCAAGCCCTAATACTCGCCTAAAATCATTTCGCATTTTTGATTAATCTATTATTATTACTATTTATTTTTTATTTTATTTTTGTTTCATTGCTAACTCAAAATGAAAGGGTAAGTCAAATACCCTATATTTGAGGCATTGGGTTAAATCTAAAAGGAAGAATGAAAGGGTAAGTCAAATACCCAATATTTGAGGCATTGGGTTAAATCTAAAAGGAAGAGTTGGTTTGAGACACCATTCAAGGACTCCCAATGGCAAGACGTGGGAAAGGCAAGGTGAGATTGGGTGACCATGGCAAGAGGAGTAAATTTCAAGCATGTTGAGCATAGAAATCCATCTTCGCAAGCCTTCCACAATTTATATATTCTAAGAAGGCAAAGGTCTTTTTAATTCGTACTATTTATTTATTGAAGTGAGACAATCCTGATGAATATGATATGAAGATATAATCGTGCCCTTTAAGCACCTTTCACATGCTCATGCTTGACTCTTCCCACAAGACACATCATTTGCCTTTCTAAACTACTGGATTTCTTCCCAAGTGCTATGGCTGGTAGACATATGCATAGAAAAAAGACGTGTATTCTGTGTTTTGTTCCAAGATTAATAACAATCCAGATGCTTCAGAAGTAGAATCAAATAGTGCGGGGTCTACTTCAAGTGCTCGGCTGAGGATAATAGATGGGACACACGTATAAGATAATGAGTGTTGTAGTCTACTGATTGAATACATTTCCTGTAAGAACTTAGCAAGGTGGATTCCTTGTGACGAAAGTACGCCATCTTTGTTCTCACTAAGAGGCCGAAAATGAGGAGATCTTTATCCAACGTTTGGGAACATCGATACAATAAGATCAATTATAGTCTAGTGGTGGTAGCGAACTAGATGCTTGCTTACATGGAAGAATTCCTCCATGCTCAAAGTAAATCCACATCTTCACCAAATTGAAGCACAAAGGAATAATGCCCATCCGGCCAAATTGCTTCGATGAATGCGCTCAAAGCTCTTTGCCCTAA
>VDFB02125655.1:0-12800 GCA_007258455.2 Sequoia sempervirens | reverse complement strand
ATATAACATGCTCGTGCAATTCTTTGATCATCCAATCAATATCAGGGTGACTTCATGCTATCGACGAGACCTAGTTCATTGTTCCCCTGGTGGCCCGATGGATTCCCTTAGTATGATTCAAGTTGATCATTAAGATTTCCCTTCATTGGTGGGACTCTTGAGTTAGTCCCCATGATACAACAATAAGGAGACAAATGTGGGAGGATGACTTAACAATGAGTTGATGAGTTAGGGTACAACAAGTGGTGGAACGATACTTGATGTATTCCACATTGTTGTTGTGGAATACCTGTCTATTGACCAACTCAGTGGAACTATTGATTATGATATAACTACTTGGGGATTTCAAGTGATAATTGGATGATAATGGATACTATGACAAAAGAGTGGGAAAGGATGAGGTCAACCTAAAGAATTGAGGAAAGATATAAACTATGCTACAGGGATACATGGAAGATGGCAGTGAGGGAGTAGAAGATCATATAGTGTTGAATGAAGGTTGGTTTAGATCTACAATCTATAGATGCATGTAAGAAGCCCATGAGATGGCATGTGATCTATAATTTCATTTTAGTAATAAATGAACCCATTTGTTCTTTCTTGCATCTAATTTCTCTTTCTTTGTGTGTGTTGATATTCTGTAGAAAAGGGGAGGATCTTTCATCAATGCATGACTTTGTTTTGATGGTTTGGTTCCTTTGCTTTGATTGATATTTCACACGTATAAACCCATTTGAATTAGACTCCTCATTTTGAATCAAATCTTTTGCTTTTACTTTGGAATTATTTTGCATGCAATCCATGGAGGATGTTGGGTTTTAGATCCCAACTTGGGACATTTCGGTAAATTTCTCGTATCTTCATGACAAGCACAATAGAAAGGAAGTGCTTCATAGTCCACCTATTGAATCCAACACATACCTCCCAGCCTAATTTCAAGAGACTCTGGCAAAGGGTTATTTAAATTAATTTCCACACACAAATGAGAAAAAGAGGTTACCCTTCGATCAAGAGTCTGATAGGAGTGCCCCAAGGGCTTCCATAGAACAACTACAATAGAGTGCAAGATGTCCTTGCACCAAAAATCCATCAAAAGGAGAGGTAGGAAAATCCAAACAAGAATATTTGGCAGAATCTCTTATGTCGGATCAAAATGGTTTGATGAAAAGTCCCGCCTTATTGTGAAAATATGAGCCCCCTTTCGAAAACCACATTGCAATCTACAATCTGAGAGAAAACCACAAAGAAATAACCATTAGCTTCTAAAATGATTTCCAAGTCTCCTTCAGGGTTCCAGTTGTTGCAGACCCAATTCTTGAGAAAAGACAAGGAAATGTGGGTCCCCATAAATTTGTAGATTAACGCATGCTTAGAAAAATACAAAACATCCTTCGCAACTACATCTGGGTTTATCACCACCATCGAATGATCCTTACATCTCTCCAAAAACCCATTGGATTTTGGTCATAATCCCTCAAATTGATTGGTCTTGACTCCTCTATCACATGCACGCAGGAAATTCTATAGCTCATCCTCTCTTGACTTTCTCTTTGTGCATATTTTTCCTTGATATCAAAACTGATAATATGGCACTTTGGTCTTGGCATATTCATTGGTTCAATTCTTGCACTTTGGTATTTGTTACATGGCATATTCAAATGGATTCACTTGGTATTGGTATTCAGTTGGTTCAGTGAACAATATTTTGCTTATATTCAGATTTGATGTATTTGTGTTACTGATGTTTTGGCTACATGTGCATATGAAAGGTTTCTATGTTGATCATAGGGTAATGATGTTGTCTACTTGGTTCAGTGTTAACTCTTACAGGTAGGTGATTGCGAAGGTATATTGTTGATTTAGTCAAGTCTTTGACATTTAGTTTCAATGTCTTTATACATTTGGTGAATACATTTATTCACATATACATGATAGTATTGAGCTTTAGTTTTGCACCATGAACATAGCATGAATTCACACTTCATTGTGACTCAACACTACATGCTTTACATACTTAGGTTTCAGTGTCACATTGATTATTCATATACACATGGTATTCATGCTTTATTTATAAATGCTAACACATAGCATTAATGAGCATTGTTAATTAAATGGGTCTAGTATACACATAGTTCTTATGCTTATTCATAATGCTAACACTTAAGCATTATCAAGCACTTTGATTACTTAGCATATTTTTCAGTGCTATCGGGTTGATTTACATAGTGCTTTGAATTATTTTAAAAGTGCTTTCATAAAGCAGTAAGGCCAACACTATATCTTTTGGGCTCATAGTTTATAAATGTTACATTGATCTTGGTAGTCAATCACACATGTTATCAGGCAGTATTATTGATCTTTGGTTGATTATCATGCATGCAGCGACAATTTTTAATTAGTCACCCAGCGGTGACATGGACAGTGAGTTGACTTGGTCTATCTTCATTATAAATCAGACTTATCATTTTTCACCGAGCAAACCATATTACATTGGACTTACCATGATTATTATCGACCTCATCATATTTTCAAGGAAGTTGACTTTATTTTAAGTGGCAATAATATTTGTTATCATTTTTTTTTGTTGACAACCATCATTGATGTTTGGTCAATAATGTTCTTTGACAACGAACTTCAAGTGATTATGATATTTGTTAAGAGTCTTGGACTTCAAATGTTATCAAATGTGAAAAAGACATTCTAAAGTCATTGGTTCGAAATTTTGATAGGGCATTCATTATGTTGTTTTAGTTTGCTTTGAAGACACAAACCCTAGCGCCGCCATGATGCACTTTTAGTTATAGTCCAAGCTTGATAATGGAGGCATTTCGAGCTAGTTTTTTGGTATGTTAGAGTATGGAGGATGGTGGTCTCTATGGTAGACTTTCCACGAGCTGGTAGTGGAGATTTGGGTAAGTTTGTTGAACATCTTCAGGGATTTTGTCTGTAGGTTAAGCCACCGTAAAAAGTAAATTTTACACATTGTTTTTCATCTTTTTCAAAAGGCTTTAAATCAATTAAGGAAAATGGTGAAAATGTCTTCTTTCAGTTCATTTTTTGAAATGGAAATTTGTTGTTTCTTAATTAGAAAATTGTAAAGATATTAAAAGAGAAAAGGCAGTTATTGTTTTTTCAAAGAGATTTTAAAAGGTAGTTGGCAATTGATTTTTTAGTTTCAAAACCCTAAATCGAGGGTTATCACTTGGATTGAGGGTTTTTATTTTTATTTTGTGCTCTATATAAGCATGGATTTAAGCCATTGTTCACATGGGGAATGTATGAGGAAAATACAAAGCATTTGTTGGTCATATCATTGTTATATTTGCAATATTTGAGAAGAGAAAAGAGGGTTTTTATTTTGTGAAATCGCTGGTTCTTATAACAAAGATATCATTTAGATTTATGAGAGATTATTGTGGAACTATTGTGAACAGTTCATTTTGTAGTTGGAATCATTGAATATCTTTTATAATTTTATATTCATTAATGATTTTGGGACTGCAAATAAAGTGCAGTTGTAAGGTCATTAGTGTTTGCAATTTTTAGACAGTGACTTTGTGCATTGAGGGGTTGGTTCTCCTATGAAGTTGGTGCTCCAGAAAAGTGATTGGAGTTGGTGCTCCACATTGTAATAGAGTTGGTTCTCTTTTGAATGAATAAAAGGATCAATTTACGAGTTGTTTTTTATACCCCAAGAGGGTTTTTCCACTCAGGAAATCTTTGTGTTATGTGATGTGATTTTGTCTCTCATTCTATTTCATGTTAATGTGCTCATTCAGTTGGTCAATGCTCTGATACTTTAAGTTTGTTCAAAATATTAATGTCAATTTGTTCAAGTCTATAATACAAAGTAAATTGTTCAAATCTAATTTTAAAAGGTCTTCCGTAAAGAAAGTTAAATCTACATTAGGAAAAGTTGTAGTTTCGTTTCAAAAGCATAAACAAGATTGTTCACACATTAATTGAACAATATCATATGATTCTTTTAATATGAGTTGTAAATGTTAGTCAAGTTTTATGTCAATCTGATCTAAAGTGTTAATGTTCACTTGCATAAACAAATCTACCACATTGGGTTAAAATTAGTAAAAAGTTTCATTGTGCTTTCAAAGTCAAAAGTTAAAAGTATTTCACTCCGATTCACCCCCCCCTCTTAGAATGAATCCACTTCGAACATCTCATGTCCAAGCAGTGAAGAGTCACCATCAATAGCTTCTTTAAAAGATAAATAAACAAGGATCCCTTTAGACCCCCACATGCACCACCAGACAACTATCCCTTAAAAGTGTGGGCACACAAATATCTCTCTAGTCTCTACATAATAATGTATTTATAGAAGAACATAAAAATCTAGGACCTCTTATATAGAGAGGAGGATGATTACTGCAAGTACTAGTGTCAAATAATAAACTTGTGATTTCCCCTATCTAGAGAAAGAGGGAAAGTCTATGTAATCCACACTCCTCATTTTAAGTGGGAATATATATATATATATTCCCACTTAATATATATATATATATATTGGTACCTAATCTTTTTTAGGACAAACATAATGCACTACTAACCGATGAGGATGTATCAAGAACATTGCAATTTGGTCCTTGAACCTAGTAGCTCAATAGCTCATAGCCTTGTATTTACGTTCATAGAATGTAACCATGGTCTTAACATCACTAGAGTTAACTAAGCCATCAATCTTGAAATAAGTTGTCACCATTCTATAAGTAAATAAAAAGAAATAAAATCCCACAATGCTTGCATCATTAGATGAATTGTATGATTAAGTTGTGTCAATCATATGCTAAGACTAAATCCTAATAGATAGAAGACAATCTTTGTTAGGAACTTATGAGGTGTTCTTATTATTTGGTTGAGATGGGCCAATACATTTCTTAATCTCTATAATTTCCCATCTCTATGAATTTACCAATTCCAAGATTGAATTATGCATCATAGACCCATTTACATTGTGCACATGCCTGCACACCTGTATGGACTACACTAGTTTCAACTCCATGATTAACTTATAAATCATCATTCCACCCATGCTACTTTTCACGAGGTGTTTGTGTCAACATGTCATGGGTGCATTATTCGTTCCAACTCCATGATTAACTTATGCATCATTATCCCTTCAACACTTCATAAAATATACATATTTTGAGGGTTCTAACTCTACATTACCTTATAAATTAGTATTTCTACCACATCAATTTACACTTTTTTTGCTTCATGTGAAAGGAAGATAAGTGCACAAAAGATGCTTCCTACACCAATCTAAGTAGGAGAGTAGTTGCAAAGAAATTTACTAAACAAATTTAAAGTACTAGATTTAGATGCACATACATATCATAAACAAATAAAAAATGAAAACATAACTCATAATTTTATGTGGAGAAAACCATTATAGGAGAGAAACCCCACACTCTAAAACATAACTCAATTATATTATTCAACAACAAACAAGCTACAATATAATCGTAGAGCTATGCTCTTGTAGGAGTCTTCACACTTTTTCTTGATTCAAGAATAATTTTAGAAGCATAACATTACTTCAACAAGCAACAATCTACAACTCAAAAATATAAGTGCTCAATATATACAAGCTTACAATGCATTAATTAGATATTTTTAAAATCAAACACCCAAGGCTGAAGATGAAACATGACAACATGGAAACTACCAAAACCACTATGCATGCATAATGATAAGTTTCCACATGTCAACAAATGTAATATTGCAACTGCTAACTGTCACTAAACCTACACATACAAAACCTACACCTACCAAAATATAACTACACCTCCAAAGTGCTTACATTCCATGCAAAATCAACATGATATAAAAAATTCCTTCATGCACAATTCTACTCAGAACGTAACTTCCAACTTGACTCCTTGTAAATAGAAACTACAAGTTGTGACTCATAATCTAACATCAAATAATTATCAAATAAATTTTCAATATTAAATCATTAAATAATCAATGCTAGGATATCAAAGGTTGAGACACCTTATTCCTAACATCATGTTTACATGTTTATTACAATGATGAGTTCTTATAAAACTATACACACTAATATTGTTATTATAGTTACAAGTATTCATTTTATGTACTATGAAAAGGTTAGCTTGGTTTTACACATATGTGAAGATATACTAAGGTGTTGGTCAACATCCAAACCCATATTCTAAGCTACTTTTCTAATTTTTACTACTTGTTTTAAAATAATACGCATGAACTCAATGTACATATTGTACATGCATATCAAAGTGAGGGAAAGTCGTAAGGAATAACTGTGTGCACTTTATATTTTACACTTTTGCTATACACAAATTTGAACACCTATTCTAAATATAGTGTTAACGTTCAATTCATTGCATGGACCACAAATCAACCCCATTCTTGAACCTACTAGGAAAATCTCCCTATCCACTACCATAGGCAAGACTAATCTATTTCTTTAAGTCTCGTACTTTCCTTTAGTGTGCCATATAATGCATCTCTATTTGTGGATTAGGTCACAAGACATGTAGTCTAGTTTGTTAAATTCATTTTTTAAAATTTGTCATTCCCAATCTAATTTTATGAAATATATTCATTATCATATGACATCATCCACAAAATATCTTGAAATGAACAAATGCAAATATATAAATATACATAATCTTAAGTTTCTAACAAAGCACTAAAGAATAATATAGAGATTATAAAATTAATTAAAATTAATTATCTACTATATAACTCTATAAAATATCATTTTTACATTCTCACATTGTATTACATGACTTAAAATGTAAAATTTACAAATAAAATCTTTTAAAAAATGACTTTTTACTCAACACAAGCTAGAGTTAGCCCCGCTGTACTTTTCTATTTAAGCAAGCCATTCTTAAACATAGGTTAGAATATACATGTGCACAACATTTCATGGTCCACATTAGTCATATTGTACACTATCTAGAAGACCTGAAACACTACACATTGCTTACAAGTAAATTCAAGAACATCACTTTTAACAAAACATTATAACATTAAATCATCATAAATATGAACGACAACAAAAATCTTAGGAACATACCTGTGATATTGGAAGCAAAGGCTATGTGCATCCTTTGTCATGCAACTTCAGGGATTCAATGCTCGAAAAGATGACAGATTAAATTATCCATCAAAGCAAAGCATTTGTGTCTGCATTTTGTATGGAAGCACAACACTGCAATCACAGTAGCAAATCCCACTCCATAACTTAATCCTAATCCCACTGCCCACCATCGATCCATTACATCTGCATCTGCATCTGCACCTTCAACAGGTGTATTGTTCAATTCTTTGTGATTATCTTTGCTGCCCAAACTAGGACTTTGTGTCATGTTTTCAAGGGGAGGTCCATGAAGATTGGGATTTCCTAAAAAAAGAAGATGCTTCAAAGGTTGAAAATTGCTTCCCCTGTGGTATTAACCCAGAAATTGTGTTGTCAGAAAGATTCAACACTTCAAGGAATGTGAGGTTTAAGAGTTGGGAAGGAATCTTCCCTGACAACTTGTTTTCTGAAAGATCTAAAGACTCCAGCTGAACCATGGCTCCCAAGGACTCTGGGATTGAGCCACTCAAATTATTTTTTGATATGTTGAGAGAAATTAAACCCTTTAAGAGTCCCAATTTTGGAGGAATACTACCTGACAGGTTATTACGAGACAGATCCAAGAATTTGTCTGCGCCGATTATCTTCGTGTATGGAGTTGACCTTCCTTTTATCCAAACCCTTACTTCATCCTGAACTTCTGATCCATAAACAGAGTGCTTGAAGAGATATAATCCATTTACATAAGAAAAGGTGTATTGTACATCAGGACTTTGAGATTGATTGACCATAGCATATAACTTGCTTAGATTTGGAGGAATACTTCCTGATAAATGGTTTCTAGATAAATCTAGAATTTGAAGATTCTGCAGTGTCATCAGCTGAGGTGGAATTCTATCTTTAAACTTATTAGAAGCTAAGCTCAAAATTTTTAAATTCGTCAGCTTTTCAATCCAAACAGGAATACTCCCTTCAAATTTGTTATTTCCTAAATCAAATAATTGAAGACCAGTGCAATTTGCAATGGATGAAGGAATAATACCTTGCAACCTGTTGCCATTGAGATTTAGTGCTCTAAGAGTCCGCAGATTTCCCAGCTCCTCTGGAATCTCCCTTTGCAAAGCATTTTGAGCCAATTTTAAAACTGACAACTGAGAACACCTCCCAATGTTTGCAGGAATCATACCTGTCAGCTTGTTCTTTGACAAGTCCAAATTCGCCAAATTATTTGAACCGGTAAATGAAAAATTTGGAATTTCTCCAGTGAGATTATTCCCTGACAATGCTAGAGAAGATGATGTGCCAATTCTTGCAGGAATAGATCCATTAAACTCATTATCTGACAGATCTAATAAAAATGAAACAAAATCAAGAGCGGGAAGGGAGCCGTATAATCTATTCCCATGAAAATCCACCCCCAAAAAATTATGGGATATCTGGCGAGGTAGAGAACCTTCCAGTTGGTTGTTTGAAAGATTGAGCAGGATAAGATTAGGCAAATCCCACAGCCACAAAGGAAGATTCCCCACAATGTTGTTATTTGAAAGATCTAGCTCCTCCAGTAGATATTGCTGGGACAAAAATGCAGGTAACTCGCCTTCTATATTGCAAGACCTCAATCCAAGGAACTCCAGGTAGGCAAACTGAGGAACCCAGCTTGTAGAGATGCTAACGAATAACTGATTTTCAGAAAGGTCCAGCTCTTGAAGGCGAGTTAGATTCTCGAATAGCTTAACTGAAACGTTGCCTCTTAATCCGCTGGAAGGAAGTGACAATGCTTTTAAACTAGCCAGCTTATAAATGAGATTCGGAATTGTTCCTGACAGTTGGTTATGGCCTAGACGGAGTTCACTTAATGTTGGAAGCTCACACAGAGACGGAGGAATCGGACCAGTTAGCTGGTTATTAGTAAGGTCCAGAGTTGCAAGGGACAAAAGGCTTTCATAAGAGGACGGTATACCGCCATGCAAACTGTTATAGGAGAAATCCAAGGTTTCAAGTTTTGAAAAATTTGCAATAGAGGGGGGAATCTCTCCTGACAAATTGCAATAACCTAGAGAAAGCACGACAAGAGAGGAAGAGTAGTTTAGAATAAAAGAAAGATCTCCTTTCAATTGAAAATTAAATTTAAGCACAAGATTGCTCAAATTTGAACGGGGCATGAAATTGGGAAGGATGTAACCATTTAGATCACACTCTTGGAGATCAAGTGAAACCAGTGAGGACACGTTCTCAAACCAAGAGGGAAGTTCAAACGGGAATGAATTAAAGCTTAAATCTAGATGCGATAAATGAGTGAGGTTTGAGAGATCTGGAATATTACCTGAGAGCGAACAGAGAGACAGGTGAATCTGGGTAAGATTGGCAAGACCGCTAAGGGCCTCACCCCACGGCTTCGAGGACATTGTCAGATTCACTTCATTCATTCTCAAGAATTCTAAGCTTCTCAGATTTCTCACCCATACATCAAACTTACTACTAATCAACTTGTCATTATCTGAAATATCCAAATGACGCAAGCATGACATATTTCCCAACTCCGGAGGGACGTCGCCGCCAAATGTAGCATTTGCCAAGTTAAGAAATGTAAGTCTCCGCAGTTTTGACAACTGGGGAGGAATAGGCATACCTTTAAAGTCATTCCAACTGAGATCCAAGTGCTGTAGATGCTGCAGATTAAACAGCGATAGACGAACTTCACCTCCCAACTGAGGTTTCCTTGCATATTGTCCTTCAGCACTTAGATGAAGGCGAATGACATGGGATGTATGATAATCGCAGCCAATACCCTCCCACTGGCAACAATTGAATCCACGCCAAGAAGACAATCGACCCGAGGAAAGATTAAGACCAGCCTTGAAATCTAACAGAGAAATTCGTTCATCTTGTAAACACGCTGTTGAAATTGGCAAAACACTTTGCAGCGTTATTATCCATAACAGCAAATACCCATAACCCACAGATATCTTAAACGTAAGTGGAAACATTGTGTTCTAATTTACTCAAAGGAGCCGTGTGTATTTTACAATTCTTTCCCCGTTTGGCTATAAATAACTGAACAACTCATGTTGGTCGTTAGTGCGTCGCTTCTTTCATCTCTCTTTGACTTGACTACGTTTTACAATTCTTTCCCGGTCTCGCTATAAATAACTAAACAATTAACCTCGGTGGTCACTGCGTTCCTTCTTTCATCTCTTTTTGACTTGACTACATTTTACCTGTTATATTTATGATCGTCGCTTAAACAGCGACGGACGAACCTCCCTGCTCAAGTGATGGTTGTTAATCATAAGGATGGTTACTTAGATGAAGGCGAATGACATGGGATGCATGATAATCGCAGCCAACTCCCTCCCATTGTCAGCGAATGACATGGGAATCCCCGCCAAGAGGATAAGCGAGGTGAGGAAGGATTAAGACCAGCCTTGAAATCCAGCAAGAAACTTCTTTCATGTTGTAAACATGGTGTTGAAAATGGGAAATGAGTTTTCACCATTATTATGCATATCAACGAAAATCCAGAGCCCCACATACATCTTACACGAAAGTAGATACATTGCATTCGTATTGTGCAATTTAAAATTCTTTCCCCAGTGGGGTATAAATAGCTAAACAATAAGATAATTCAAAGATATTTTCTACGTTATTCCGAATTGTTTGGAAGGCAATGGGAGCGGAAAGATATTGGAAACTGCAGGAGCGTGGAAAAGGTTTGATAATTTAAGTCTACACACTACAACGTTGAAAGAATAACTATTTTGTAACGCACTACTTCAACAACACGCCAACTTTATTAGACTGGAAATAACGCTGAAACTCATTTCCCATTTTCATGGGAAGAGACTGATTATTATAATAGAGGGATGAGTGCGTGACGATAGCAAATGAGAGGCCTAGATGAGGATACAACTACCATATCTTGTTCCTCTTCCACCAAAGAGTTTTTCTTCATTGAAAAGAGGTGTGTGCATTTTATAATTTTTCCTCGGCTGACTACTTCTTTCATCTCCCATTGATATGGCTTACTTTACTGGTGGTGTATTTATATTTAATTGATATGGCTTACTTTACAGGTGATTATTGTGTGTATTTCAAGCTTCTATTTGACTTTTGTTTGATTCTACATCTATCTTCATCTAATATCGGCTAGTGGAAGACCAACTCCAATAATAATATATAAGTACGATACCATCTCAAAACATGATCCTCCTTCCACTTTGTCAAAAAGTCTAATGTTGACAAGAATTCCACACGCATGGAGAGGAAATATATGATAATTTAGTAAGAATTCTAAAATAAATAATTAACATGATAAATTTAATAACACATCCATATGATTCAATTAGATTAACATCAAAACCATATATATAATATTCCCAATATATTGTAGCATCAATGGTGTTTAATACTTATCTGAATCATAGAACTTGGAAAAGCCACTCTCACCCTAGGAAGATTTCAATGGTATTGGCTCTCACTATGATGCAATTGGAGGACCTATGTAAAAACACACTACTTGGTTTCCACTCACACAAAGCCCTATCCAAGACAATCCTAGGTGTACTTTGTACCTTGAGTTGGATAGACTATGTGCGCCCCTTCTCCAATACTCAGAGATGCCATAATATCTTCTTCTTTCTTGAGTGATCTCCATGCCCTTTCCAAATCTCACATAAATGCTTTATATAAGCCTCAAGGGTTGGTTTTTAAACTATCACACCCTTTCACAAAATTTTCTTTTAATTAATATTTAATGAATATAATTATTCCTTCCTTTTGGAAGAGTTTTCATAAATGTTCTTCATTTATCTCCATTTTATCCAAAGGATCATTTATCCTTTGTTTTTCTCTCTTTTATAATGCTTTAATAACTTCTTTTTCACTTTGGTAAAAAGGTTCATGACATTTCTCCCCTTGTAATTTAGTTGATGTCCTTAGTAGCTTAATTTGAATCTACATCATAACGAGCACAAAAATAATCGAGATATTAGCAAGTGTATTGCTTCAATTTTATCTATAATTTAATTTCACAAATTCTAGATCTTATAATTTTTTAATTTAAAATTAGATCAATAGAAACATTTTTCTTGATAAATAACACAATTAAAACTATCAATGTGCTTTTGCATGAAGCAAATCATTATTTTATAAGGAGAAAATACAAATTTATAAACTAAATCTTCCATCTTGCTCATTATTTAAACTCTTATGGTAAAAGAAAATGTTGTATTCTTCTTCAATTTAAAATTAGTAAGTATATCATATTAATATATCGAACATGATTAATGGATGACATGCATAACAGACATTATAAAATCACCTATTCAAAATATATCCCAAGATGATAATAATGCATTCTAGATTGCATTAGTGTCCTCTTTTTTCTACCAAATACAATTAAAAGGAGACAAATACACAATTACCCTTAAAATATATCATTTCACACAATAACTCAAATAAAAATTTGGGGCAATTTTTAGAATCCAATAAAGATTCCAATGTAAATTGGTTAATTGGTATCAATATGGAGTCATAGACTCATGGGTATTTAATGGCATTATATAATATCCTAAGGATATCACTTCTATAGAATACTTTATAAGACACATGTAGAAAGTTATTGGGTTCATCAAGTCCAATAACAAGGAATATTAAAATAATATGGTACAAATAATCCTATAATGCATCTATAGTCAATTATTACCACCTAAAAATT
>VDFB02125653.1:0-45762 GCA_007258455.2 Sequoia sempervirens | reverse complement strand
TGTGATGTCCTTTGCTATATGATTGGTACTTGATGCTAGTTTATGTGCACCTTGTCTACCTTAGTTAGTGGGGCTAGTTTCCTTGTATTATTTTTAGGGGAGTGGCTCTTTGTGAGGGCCGGAAACAAAGTGGTGCCTGGGTAACTCATGTAGAGTTAGTTAATCATTGAAAACTAAAACAACACATTAGGTAGTCTAAAACCTTTAACTAGATTAAGAAGCCTTACTCATGGACTCAAGGGCTAATACAGACTTGGGAATGAGTCAAGAAGGCCTGGAATGGAAAAATCGATATCTTGTTATTTTAAAAGATATTCGATTCCGCAACAGATTGCATGTGGGGCTAGGTTTCATAAGAGGTTACCAGGGTAACCCAAGATGGGGGCCGGAACCTAGGAAGAAACACCTGGGTAACCTATGCAACATTGTGATGACAGTCCACCTATAATAACAGAATCCTTGTGAACTTAGTATATTTGATCTTTTTGTTCTGGAAGCAATGTAACCAATAAGTTAAGCATGTACTTTTATAGTTTTGTTTATGGTTTTACTTGTGTCTAAGGTTTGTAGGTTATGTCTAGGGAACCTTTTTACTATCTCCTAGCACGAGGGGTGGCCCTATGGGTACCACATGGTTGGGTGGAATGTGCACCTTACTCCGTTGGGTCCCTAGTTCTTGTTCGTAGCAACGAGTATTTCTTGGATGGAGAGCTTGTATGTGGATAAATGTACTTTCTTATTTGTATAAGTGCAAACTTTATATTTGTATCACTCCTCAATTGTTAACGAGGTGAACATTTGTAATATGTAATTGTACATTTATATTTGACCTACCTCATTTGGAAAATGAGTATTGTAATGTTATTTCAAATGCAATGTAATAAAGAATCTTATTGTATAATATATCTTCAATGATGTAAATTAAATGTTATTCAATGTATGCTTTTAAGTTTATGTGAATTAAATACATGTCATGTTAAATACTATTGTCTTCTATGGGATTTTCAAGTAGTGTGTCATCACGTTTCTTAGGGAATGTTTGCATTAGTTAAGTTTATGTTTACACTTTAAAAAAAAAAAAATATTGCACTATCGTAGTCAATGCAACATTCTTTAGGTTACAAGATGGGGCATTAAAAAAATCAATGGAGGATTGATATTGAGTGACAATGTATTGTTAAATGATTAGTCTAAGAGTGGTATTTAGATGGAGGGTTGTGATTGTTATATTAAAATGGTTGGATGAGATGTAAGATTAGCTTATCTTTTGAGTGACTCTTTAGATTCAATGATCCTAGATAATTCTATAAAATTGAATTTAATGATCGAAAGAATTTCTTAATTTTTGATTGAGTGGGTGAAGGTGACTAAGTTTTTATTAATCATAACTAAGTTTAGATCAAAATAAAGGATTCCATTAGAAATTACAAAATATATGCCATACAACATGATGGAAATATGTGAAAATTAAAGAATCCTCATTCCAAACTGAAAATACCATAGATTTATCTATGAAAGATAAATCACATCAAATTTTTAAAGAAAACTAAATATCATACCTTCTCATTGAATAAACATGCTCTTAGATGTGGCTTCTCATGTGTTATGTAAGATCCCAAGTTATATACATCTATGTGAATGTTAATATGATAGAGACGTGATGAAGATTCTCAGATATTTCAATATCATATACTCACAAATCTTAGCTCCATGATTTAATTAAGCATAGTGCACTTATAGATGTGTTGATAAAAAGGTGGATGGTTTGTATCTAACTGAAATAGAAGGTTGAGATTGAAAAGGGTAAGCATGTTGTCCTTTGAGGAAATCTAAGAGGATGAATGATAGAGAGTAATCATTAATGGAGCTTTCAGTTTAAGTAAGATATATTTTAAAGTGATTTATGGGGGAGTAGTGGAAAGATACATACTAATGACTATCATACTCAAATGTATGGATGGGATTTAAGATTAGTTTGTATTTTGAGTGAGTGTCTATATTTCATAGTCATGGATAGTTCAATGAAATTGAATGATGAGATAAGATTTCTTAATTTTTAGTTGGGAGTGGGTAGAGGAAAATGGGTTTTAGGTGTGTGCAAGAAGTTGAATCCACTTTTTGCCCAAAAAGTGTTTTTCCCAATTTCCAGAATTTGTCACATTTGACCTTAAAACTTGAAGCAATTAGAGATGGAATCTTAAAAAAGGTCACTAATCATAAAATCTAGTACTCAAAGTCCAGTTTCCAAATATTTAATTTATTTTAATACCTAGATGATACAAATTGCTTTTCAATAGGTGTTTCTAAAAGCCACTATATAAAAGTCATTTTTTTTACCATACCATTTGTGTGTACATCATCCATATTTTGACCTAAATAATTGTATTTTTTCAAATCCTTTGGGTAAAATATTTGTACCACACTTAAGAATGCTCATGATATTCTTTTGTATTTTATTTTGTTAATTTTTTATTGGAAAACTTTATTGTTTTGAAAAATCATCATGTACATCACGCATAAGATGACCTAAGCTTATTATTATTTTTAATTGAAAAGAATTGTTTGCAGTACGCTTTTGTACAATATTTTTGTCAAGAAATTAATTTAATAAAAAGTTATTAAAATACTAAAAACCATGATATTTCAAGTTTATAGAGCAATTTCATCAAAAGTTAATTGAAAAATAGAAAGAGAATCCAATTGTAAAAAACTTACATGTTTGGAATATACATGATCTCATATATAATGGGTTTTAATTTCAACAAAGGTCTTTAGACATATGTCCAAAGTCACTATTTTCTTGTGACATTGGCATGACCTTCAAGTTGCAAGTCAAACCATGTCCAAAGCTTAGGTTTGGGTCCCCAAGCCTTTTCTTGGATAAAAAAACAAACAAAAAATCTAACCAAAAATTTAAATTTTAAAAAAGGGATCCCATTTTGTAGAAACAAGATCCTATTCCATAAAAAATATTTTTTTTTGCTTTTATGAAACGAGATCCCATTTTCAAAATGGGATACTATTTTACAAAATGGGATCCTATTTCTTGAAAGAATAAAAAATTATTTTTTATGCTTTTATGAAACAAGATCCCATTTTGTAAAAGCATAAAAAATATTTTTTTATGAAACAGGAACCCATTTTAGAATAGGATCCCATTTTTGGCTTAGGGCCCCAAAAGGAAATAGGATCCCATTTTCTAAATAATAAGATCCCATTTCATTTTTCTCGATTTTGATTTTTTCCTAAGTCCAAAACATCCACCTTAAGTGGACTCAACTTTGTCTTTCACCCTTTTCATTAATTTAAATAATTGTTAGATTAGGACCAAGGGTCTTATTGGGCATGGTAAAATATATGTACAATAGGTGCTATGCTCCCTATACAATCACAAGTTTTGTGCCTCGATTTGACCTAACGTGGAATTCACTAGTTTTTGAGGAATTTGAACAAAACACATACCCATATTTGATGGAACCTAGCTAGCCCACACTTTTGGTAGATATCCCTGCTGAGCTTGGTGAGAATTGAGGTTAGGAACCAATCTATTGGGCTAGTCCCCACATCACTTGGAAGAAATTAGTCCTCCTATATTGGTTAGTTAATGGTTGTAGGAAATGGAATGGGTAGGACCCTTGCAATGGGGTAGGTTATCAATGCCAACCCCCAACTACCCCTATTTTGAAGTAGTTTGGTTTGTGCTCTTTCCTCTCCCTAATCTGCTCTAGTTATTTTGAGAAGAGACTAAAGGTCATAACTAATCTATAACTCACTTGACCCATTGAATAGTCAAGGTGAGGAAACTTGACAAAAGAAACTAAGAAGTGATTGTTGCACTCACCATTGTGCATCATAGGTAGTCACTTGTGCTCCTACCAAGTAGGATCTAAATTTTTTCACCACCTTCACAAGCACATATATTTTTTTCTAAGTAGCATTGTACTTCAGTTCAACTCAAAGTGATTTTCTAAAAAATTAAATTGGTTGTTCATGCCCTTCTTCAAAGTCTTCTGTAACATGACAACAATAATAGTGTGGAAAGAGGAAAAAGAAAAGTTTAGGAATGACTTACCAAAGTGAAGAGATTTTTGAACTAGAGCTTCTTTAATTTCCTTCTTGATTGATAAGAATGACTCAATATCTTATGATGTCTAGTCAATCTCTGATCCCTTTTTTAACATTCTTACAATGGGCTTCACAATTTCAACAAAGTTAGAAATAAATCTTCTAACAAAATTAATTTTCTTGAAAAATGACTATATAGCTTTCACTGTTTTAGGGATGGGAATCCTATCAATTGTTGTGACCCTCTCTGGTTCTATTCTAATACCTTCTTTAGAGACTATATACCCAAGTAGCATACCTTCATTCTTAGCAAAAAAAAATTTTGTAGGATTTAGAGATACACCATACTCAAGTGCCTTTATGAATATCTTTTCCAAATGCATGCAAGGATCCTCTATCTTCTTTGAGTATGTTGTTAAATCATCTCGATATACAACCATTATTATATTTATCAAATCTACAATTTAGCTACATCCATATCTCTTGGAATGTGGCACCAACATTTGTGAGGCCAAAATGCATCCTTACATACACATAGGTACCCCAAGGTGTAGTAAAGATAGTTTCATACTGATTTGATTCCTTGAAATTAACATTATTATAATCAGAGAACCCATCCATCATGGAAAGCAATTCATGTCCTATCACTCTCTACAAGATAGCATCCATATTTGGAAGTGGATAGTTATCTTTAAATGATTAAATATTTAAATTACGAAAAATCCACACACAACCTTATATCACCATTTTCTTTTTGACTGGTACCAAATTTGAAACCCAAGAGGAATGCCTAATAGGCTCAAGATTATACCTCTTTCCCTGAGCTTCATCAATTATTCTTGCATTTTTGGTGCTAAAATAGGATTAATAAGCCTTTGTCTTTGTCTAAAAGGTTTGGCATATGGTTTTAGTGGGATTTCATGCTAAAATAGGTCTTCTCTATAGGATTTAAAATCTTCATAGGACCATGAAAATACATGTTTGTATTTCCTTAGCAAGCTTATAAGCATGTGTCTAACTTTTGGGCTAATTTTCTTGCTTATGTATACTTTCTTTGGAGCATTATTAGTGACAAGATTTACTTCTAGATCATCCTTATGAACTGGTATGTACTTCAAGGTTGACCTATTGTTTCTATAAAAAACATGTTCCAAAGCCACAAGACCTTTCAAAATTTTATTTGTTTTCAACTATACAACCTCTTGACCAAAAACAATGTCCTTAACATCAAAATTTTCAACAAAAGCATTAAATTCTATCTCTTGAACATCATATTTGTCTACACATTGAAGAAAATTTATCAAATCCTTATCATCATTAAACACTTTCCAACTATATACATTGTCATGAATTTAAGGCCTAGTCTTAAATTCTATCTCTGAGACACCAATCAATGTAATTTCATCCCTTGTTAAAGAAATATTTGCAAGAAAATAATCCATCAAATTCTTTGACCTATCTACCCAATCTATTGAGAAAGCATCAAATATTTCAATTGTATTCCACACTGCATTCTTATATTGCTTGAAAGCCTTTTATTATTTGTGGCATATTTAAATCTTACCTATGATACAACCAATTTAGAGTCTCCATATACGGTAAATGTAACTTGATTCCATTTTTTATAGAAAAATTTAGCCCAATAGCAATGCTTCATATTCTGCTATTTTGTTAGTACACTCAAATGACAACAAAAATGAATACTTGAAAGTTTTACCACTAGGTGCAATGAAGACTACACCAGCTCCATCAAAATATATTTTCCAAACACCATTTTTATCCAATTGAACTACATGCCAATTGGATCATTATTTTGTAATTGAGGCTTTGATCGTTCAACCTTGAAACTTCCTAAGTCCACATCACAAAATTAGTTAAATTTATTAGAATCAAATGTGTCTACCACTTTCTCATATCTTGGTTCCCTATATAATTCAACCTCTTTTCCATTCATAGGTATGGTTGCATATGATAGATCTAACAAAAAAATTCCACCAACTATAGCAGTCCATTGTCTTGGTAATAACATCTCATAATATGGTGGAATGCCACCCAAAGTAATATCAATCCTATATGTAGCTTCAGGATAAGAATCCAACTTTATCTCCACATCCTTCATGATACCAATGACAAGGATTGATCTATTATCCATGTCATAAAACTTTCCATATGTAGAGTGAACCCATAAACCAAGTTCTTTCATGACTGCCATAGGCATGATATTTATTGTTGCTCTTGAATCTATCATACAATTCTTTACCAACTTATTATTAATTAGTAATGTGGTATAGAAAGGATCAACTTGGGACAAAATCTTTATCAAAGTAGTTCCCAAGTAAATCTTAGGATTCTTCATGGCCTCTCCTTTAACATCATTCACTTGCCTCTTATTCTTTTCTAATTCATTCTTACCCTTATCTTGAACTTTAGGCTTATTTGGCATATTTGAGATCAATTTCATTGTACTATTTTCATATTCATCAATTTTTGTCATTTCCATCAATGGAATTGATAATTTGATTTGAGAAAAATCCCGAGTTACATCAAAAGAGGGCATACTTGTTAGAGGTTTTGTTTTTCTCAATTCCACTTTGGAAAGTTTCTGCTCTCCTATTACTTGCTACTTAACATTACTCTTTTTATTTTTTTCAACCTTTGTTGTATCTTTGGGAACACATTTTTGAGATAGCCTTTATGTATTTCTATTTTCATCATCCTCTTGAGATTTTGGAGCAATGTTCTTATCATCTTGTTGATTCTTCATGAAAAAACTACCAAGTGTACCTTGATCAACATTAATAGTTCTATTTCTAAGGTTGTAGTTTTTTCTTGCTTGTGCTACAACAACAATTGTAAGTGTCTTTATTTCCTCTTTAGTAGGTCTCCTTCTTTCTACCTCATAAGGCCTAACTACCAATATATTTACAGTATGATCACCACTCTCCTGATCATATGGAATCTCATCCTCTTGGATTGATTGTGCAACCACACAATAATCAAGGGAGTGGGGAAAACTGCAAGGCATGCACCATGGAGTATCCTCTACCATATTTTCCCTATGTCTCCTCAATGGGTCACATTTTTCTCTATGGGCATTTTTCTTTTTATCTTCAACCACAGCCTTCCCATCCTTCCAATTAGTTCTATAGGTCATATCCTATAACCTTGGTCTTTCATTCCTGTGAAAATTGGACTTATCATAAGATACTCCTTTTTCATTTCTTCCCACCTTATATGATAAATCCTTTACAACATTCCAGACCTTTTCCATCTTGTCTTCCTCCTTTGGCTGTCTATTTTGATGAGCCTTAGGGTTTTGTTGTATTCTTACTTCATCTCTGCTACCAATTTTCCCTAGAGCTTTTCTATAATTTTTTATGTTTAAATTAGCTTTGAATGCTTTAGTAAGAATTGGAGGATTTCTTGTTCCAAGTTCATATATTATTTTTGGATCAAAAGTATTCAAGTAGAAAACCAAGAACATAAGATCTATTGGTTTCAGATGATGTGGATTTTTTTTGAAAAACTTCATAAACGTAGTATTGAAATTTGCCACTAACTCATTATAATTTTTTTGGATGTTTTTCAACTCATGCAAAGAAATTTTTTGATTAGAATCGCCACCATATTACTCTTTAAATATTCTTTTGAATTCAACCCAAGATCTAGTTGAGGCATCAGGAAAAATTTTATACCAGTCTCTTGCATTATTAGTTAATTATTGCACGAACAATTTCATATAAACATCTTCATGTTGCACATCAAAATTATCCATGACAATTTCAAGTGCTCTTATATGATCTTCTCCTACAATAGTATTATTACCAAAAAAATTTAGAATTACTTTTCTTATGTTACTATCAATATTGAATTTGGATATCCCTAACGCCGAAAAAGTCAAACTGTCTAAATCAATCAATGTTCATTGGTCCTCTTGCAAATGGATTATGCCTTTGATGAGGCTAGTAATGATGGTGCTGAAGTCCTTGTTGTTGAGGTTGATGGTAGAGTCCTTGTTGTACATTATGGAAAGCATCTCAAAGATTATACATATTTCCTTGTGAATTTTAATGGGGAGCCTAATATTGATGTTGGTATTGCCCCAAATATTGATTATATCCTTGATTTTAAAATCTTACTCCTCCCTGTCTAGGAGGAATAGGATAAGCATTTACTTTAGAAGCCATTGGAACACTCAATTTATTCAATATCTGTGATGTAGATAAATTATGTTGTATATGAGGAGCATTACATATATACTTCCATGTCTTTTGAGTGTGTTATGGGATACTTGTGAGGCCAAAGAACCACTAGTATTTGCATGTATAGCTTGGTTATTTACAACTCTATATTGTGAGGCACTTGAAATGGGTTGAGAACTCAATTAAAGCAATTCTTGCTCCAATTCTTGTTGTCCCCTTAACACATTGAGCCTTTCAATTGTTGCTAACATCTAGTCTATCCTTTGTTTCAACTCTTGAAAAGTTAGTTATCTTGTTGTAGTAGGACCACTATAAGTATCTATGAAGGGTCCCATAGGTGGTACTTGTTCCATGAATCCATGTTGATATTTCTTAGCATATTGTTGGGCCATTTTGTCCTCATAATTCCTTTGTGCTTCTATCTGCCTTGCTTCTTCGTCAAGATGAGAATGAAACTCCTTCATTTTTTAGGATAAGTCTTAAAGGCTAGGATAGATTTAGACAAACTATTTTGTTGAAGAATGTGGTGAGGATCCCTTGGTGGGAATTTTTCATTGTTATGAAATTATGATTCATGCAAAGGACTACTATATACCATGAAGTGATGTTTTGATGCTTTCCCTTGGTCATTGTGTGTATTGATTTTCAATTCTATAATTTTAGGATGATTTGATGTGGCCCCCACCCATTTAGTATTGGTCTTTGAAGTGGGAGGGAACCCTAAACCATTATTTTTTGTCCACTTTTTATCATCCTTCTTTGGGCTTCCCTTATGCGAGGATAGAATCTACCTTCCATCCTAGGTAAAACTGTGATGCTTTGATATCTAAAATCTAATCTTTCTGATCTGATGTTCAATTGATCACTCATACACAATTTCTCAGAGATCTTTGACCAAAGTTGCTACCTCCTTCTTAGAAAAGAGGAAAATACTGAAATAGTCCTTTAGTCTTCTAAAGCTCTAGGATGAGATTCAAATTCTTTTCTTATTACAAGAAAGTTCCCAATAGAGTACCAATTTGTTGGTTCCCAAATCAACAAGTTGTAAAACACTAAAAGTATGCTAATCTTTAAAATTGGGTTTTACAAGTGAATTGGCCAATGAACCAAATCAATCAAAATGATTGGAATTCCTTGCACTTTAGGCTCTGCTATACCTAGGTGGGTATTACCTTGTGTTCACCATTGAATGTTAAATCCTCAAAACTGATTGGTGAATGTTGAGAATATTATGAATTTTATGCAAATTTTTAACTAAATCATCCTGTTCAATCTACTTCAAAATGGCATATGATTTTGAATTATATTTTCCAAATAAAAATACCTCCACTCCTAAAAAAGAAAATCTAAATTGGATCTTAAAATATGCTACAAGGGATGGTTTTGGAAAATTAATTGATTGGTTCCTTTTCTGGCTAACAGAGTCATAATTTAAATTGATATGTGTCTTTCTTTTGGATATAACTCAAATTACTTAACACAATACTATTTACGATTTGCATAAATGTGCAAAATTGTCTTTTAATAGGTTATTATTTATCCAATAGAATCCTCTAGATTATTGTGACCTATTCAAAGGAATTTAATTCTTTCTTGAAGAAACCCTATTAAAAAATCACACAAAACATGAATTGTGTTTTAGCAAACTAGACATATGCTTCATATGCTAATTTAAATAATAAGGAAAAAAAATAGAGACAACTAGGTAAAATTTTATCAATGTTATTCAACATGTAATTGACAACCAAAATTCATACGCCAAATAAATCAGCATTCGATTGATTTGCTTTAGAAAATAGGCCTTTACAATATCCTTTTCCAAAATCTAATTCCCCCACCCCTCCAAAGAGCTTCCCCATGGTCTTGGTTTCCTTCTTATAGGAATGAAGGAAGATACAAGCTTTAGACTATTCACATTCTAAAAATTGACTTTTCATGTTCCCATCCTTTGATATGACATTTGCAATATTTGTTTAGTTGCTTGGACCCTTGTACTCCATTTATTTTCATCTTTGTTTGTTCCCATGTCTCTGCCAACATCCACCATTTCACTTTTCTGCTCAGGCTTTCCCTCTTTTGTGGTCACGATGAACTCCTTCCCCTGTTAGCATGGGATTTTCTATTGTCCATTCAATACCTTATGCCATGACCCCCATGTTCCTCATGTGAAACCCTAACTCTATTTCCATAGTATCAAAGAGACTATTGTTCCAAGAGTGAAGGTTTTATCATTTATGTGGGTATGTGCAGGATCAACATGGAGAAAATAGGCCCTTAAGTGGTGAAAAATTTATAAAAATCAAAGTTAGGAAGCTTGATGTAAAAATTTGAATAAGTTATGTATATTATTTCAAAAATATGTAAGAATAGAATCTATAGAAAATTGAATGTAGTTTCTAAACTACAAGGTTTATTATTAAAAAAAGAAATCTATTTGGTGAAAATTTGAAATTTCAATACAGTAGGACCTAAATTTTAGGGAAAAAATAAGAAGTTGGTCTCTGTGTGACCACCCTAGAACCAAAATGAAATGATAATATTTTTTTATAATATTTTTGATATAATTAGAGGACTCATTTCCCGATGTGATGCATATTTTTTATAAAAAAATTCCAAGTAAAAAACTAATTATGAAATTTTTATTACAACTTTTAAAAAATATAAAAAAATTG
The DNA here is from genome assembly GCA_007258455.2 of Sequoia sempervirens. Classification (NCBI taxonomy): domain Eukaryota; kingdom Viridiplantae; phylum Streptophyta; class Pinopsida; order Cupressales; family Cupressaceae; genus Sequoia; species Sequoia sempervirens. The sequence goes on along the minus strand of VDFB02125653.1, from coordinate 34,823 downwards.
TATGTCTAACCACCTTAACTTGGTCAAAACTTCATGAAATTCAATTTTTTATTTTTTAATCCTATAACATATGCAAAGCATAGAATGTGATGCATGTTTAAGATTCAAAAAATGTGATACTTTTTGAAAGCTATTGATGATTTTCAATTAGCCTATCAATCAGAAATTTAGTTGTAATTCAAATAAAAAATGAATAATAATTATTTATCAAATTCAAATTAAAGCATAATTTATATTGGTGGAAAGCTAAGAATCTCCTTCAAAAACCCTTTTTGTTTCATCAATTTTGGTATAAAAAAAAAAGTCGGCCACATACCCTACACATACCCATCATATCGCCACTTTTTGGCTCATCATGATCCTGCACATATGCATGTCAACTAGTCGACGTTGTCATCGATGTCATGGTTATAGGTTATTGGTTTTATATTTCAAGGTTATTGAGAAAATTGTAATGGAAAGGTTGCAAGTATTCAGTGGTTGCTCTAGGTTCTACTCTAGGATTTTCTCCTATGCTTGTGTGGTTTAGAGATGTTGATCATGGTTGTTGGAAACTACTATATCTAGGATTTGGATTTCTGGATCACTGTATAGTGTGAGTTATGTTCACCAATTGTGAACTATTATTTTCTAGCTATCTAGTTAAGGTATGGGAGAAATATAGTTGCTCCACATTTCTTCTTGCTTGAGACTTATGACTTGTGGTTTTGAAGTTAAGGTGTTGTGTTCGTTTTGAAGATAATTTTGTCATCTAGAAAGATTGGATTGTGTTAAGGGTTGTGTGTGCTTAATTGTTCTATGTGTTTTACATGGGTTTGGTCAACCTTGTGTTAAACACTACTTTCAAATTTAATGAATCATGTTGGGACTTATTTTGGTCCTCATCAAGTGTGTTTCTGGGTCACACTCATTCTAATTCCACCCTAGAATGTTTTGGTGCCAACCTAATTTGAATTTAAATGATGTATGGCTGAATTTGGATATGTTTCAAAGTTGAAGATGGTATAAATACAGGATAAGATATTGATGAAAGTGAAGTACAAAAGAGTGAAAAGATATAGGTAAGGATTGATGTGAAGTACATGTGAGACAATGTGTATGTGATGTGAGTTTGGCAGATCAGTGTGAAGTCTAATTGTTGAGTTTTTGGATGCAGTGAGCTGAAGGTGTATTCTATCATTCATGCATGTCTACAAGTGGTTGAGTGAATCATGGTGGAAATATTTATTGCATTGATATGGTCTTCTCTATGTAACATAATGTCTTCTATCTTCTTTGTATCTATGTGGCAATGAGCCCTCTGGGTGGTTAACCCTTGTTGGACAATGAGTCCTAATTCAGATAGTGAGTCCTTGTTTTGGTATTGAGAAAGTCATTAGGTAGTGAGCCTTTGTAATATATTTTGAGATTCTTTATATTGTGAGATAATCCTCACTGTGGTTTTTCCCTTATTAGATTTTACATGTAAATTTGGAATTAATGTGTGTGTAATGCTTTTTCAATTTCTACATTTTCTCTTAATGTTTAATAATTTTAGTAGAGTAAAGAATTTGTGATTGATCTAATCTCTAGTGAAAGTATTAAAGGTTGGATTTTTTCACAACTAATTCAACCCCCTCTCAGTTGTCTTGTTCAAAAATTGGTATCAAAGCTTGGTTCATTGAGAGGAGCTTAACCGCTTAAGGAAGGTCTAGGATGATAGGAAATATCACTTTTGAGTATCCAAAGTTTGATGGAACCAATTATGCTATTTGGAAAATACAAATGCAAGAATATTTCGAGTATTGTTGATATGATGTAGATAAATCATACAAGATTTCTTACACTCCTCCTACTAATGGTCTGAGTACAACAGATGAAATCAAGGCACATGAAGCAAACAATAAGGAAAATTTCATTTTGAAGAATATTTTTGCACATTTCAAGTTGATTAAAGTTCAAAATATGAAGACTCCTAAAGAGGTTTGTGATACTTTAGGAAAGGCACATGAAGGTGATGAAAGGGTCAAAGAAGCAAAGTTGTAGAATTTGGAAACACAGTTTGAGCTCCTACATATGTCTAAAGATGAGAACATTAAATCCTATGTACAAAGAGTAGATGAAATGTGAGGAATTTTTGCTATAGTAGATGAACCTAGTATTTTAAAGAAGATTCTTAGGATTATCCCTAATCCATATAGTGAAAAGGTATCTTCTATTAAATAACATATAGACTACAAAGATTTACACCGAAGATTAGTTATTGGAAACTTTGACATATTATGAAATGAGGAAGCCAAACTTGAGAAATGGATCCAAATAAAAAACTACTTTCAAGGCTACAAGAGCTGATGATTTGGATGAAGAGAATCTTGATGAAGTAGAAACTAAATTTGTGAGAATAATAAGGAAAGGCTTCAACAAGTATGAAGGCATGAAAGGATATCCTTCAAAGAAGGAGAAAGAGAAAAAGGAAGATATTGTAATATCTATCCTACATGTTAAACAAGAAAAGAACTATTGGGTTGTTGATAATGGTTGTTCACATCACATGACCAATGATAAGTGTAAGTTTGTTAAACTTGAAAAATATGATGGAGGCTTAGTTATGTTTGGAGATGATACTAGCACTAAGATTTGTCAGATAGGTTTAGTACGTTTTGATGGAAAGCATAATATTGATTATGTCTACTATGTTAAGATCCTAAGGAATAATCTCTTGAGTGTTGGATATATGTGTAGAAAAGGATATAATCTTTTATTCAAGGATGAGAGATGTGAAATCAGGAAAGAATTCATAATAGTGATTGTTATAGGAAAGAAGTAGAAGGAAATATATATCAACTTAAAGGTGTTGATGGGCGTTGCTTTTTGACTCAAATTAATGATAGTTGGTTATGGCATCGAAGAATGTGTCATATGAATTTTGATAACCTGGAGAGGATAACTATAGTTCAAGATATGAGAGACTTACTCAAAGGATTACAAATCCTATTAATGCTATTTGTAGGAATTGCCAGTTTGGGAAGCATGCAAGAAATAACTTTAGATCGAAGGAACAATCTACTACCAGACTACTAGATTTAATTCATATAGATCTTTATGGTCCCACAAGAGTGAGAAGTATTCAAGGTGAAAGATGCTTTATTCTTTTGATTAATGATTACTCTAGGTATGCATGGGTTACATTTCTTAGAGAAAAATCTGATGCATTAGATGGATTCTAGATATTCAAAGCTATAGTTGAGAATGAAGTGAATTTGAGAATAAAATGATCAAGGTTTGAAAGAGGTGGTGAATTCACCTCCCATGAGTTTAATATGTTTTGTGAAGTTCATGGGATAAAAATATATTTATCTCCTATGAGAACTCCTCAGTATAATGGTGTTGTTGAAAGAAAAAACAAAACAATTCAAGAAGTTGCTAGATCAATGATGATTGAAGCCGGTCTACCAGAAGTTTATTGGAGAGAAGTTATTCATATTGTTTATTATATGTTCATTAAAATTTAAGCAAGATCCAACAATACTAAGACCCCCTATGAGCTATGGTGTGGAATAATTCCTATTGCTAAGTACTTCAAGGTATTTGGAAGTAAATGTTATATTAGAAGGGATGAAGAAAACTTGGGAAAGTTTATGCTAGAATTGATGAAGGTATTTTTCTTTTATATTGTACCAAAAGAAAAGCCTATAGATGTTTCAATAAAAGATTGAGGAAGATTGTAAAAACAAAAAATGTCAAGGTTGATGATGTTGGAATATAGTTTTCATTGATGTAAAACATGAAAATCATGCAAGGGAGATTGTTGGCATAATGATAGAGGATGAGTGTAAGAGTAGCAGATCTAATGGGAAATTTGATGGCTGATTTGAATTGGGTTTCTTGAGAGCTTTCTAGAAAGGTATTGTGTCAGTTGTGATTTCAATGGATATGTCGGCATTCAATTGTTCATGCTCTTGGTCTAGGGTTTATCAGTTAAACCCTACCTGTGTAGGATTTTATAGTCACAACATTCAAATAGCTTCTATTCTTTTGGTGACTTGGTACTACAGGTTGCAGGTCACATAATTTATAACTTATGTCATTGATTTCTGTGAAGTGACTAACCCCATTGCCTAGGTTGGTGGTGTCTACACATCCATTGAGTGCTAGAAGAAAAGAAAAATTCAGCTAAGTCATATCTTTGGTGGAATTTTTCTAAGTTTCTCTAACTTACTGCTTCAAGGCTTTTGAATAAGTATAGCTCTAGCAATTTTTTTGGCTCATGGTCAAACCCGGGTGGTGTTTTTTGAACTCCCTGCCCTATAGTTTTGGCAGTGTTTGTCTAGTTTGATGAACTTATGAATATTGTGCTTTAAGGTTGGTAGAATTTTTAGGAACATGTATAACTTACCATTGAGCAAAGAAAAGTGAACTATGGACCCTGACGTGATGGTGACGTTAGAAGGTGTGTACATGGAATTAGCTTGTATACCCTACTAAGAATTTAGTGGGGCTCGATCAAGACTCATGGGTCAGCGAGGAACAATTGTGATTGAATGTTGAAGATCTAATGGTGTTTGTCAATTCAAGTAAGCTTTTGGAGGATCTTGGCCAAGTTCCATGGGGTTAGCAAAAAGTGGTGGAGATTAATCCACAATGGATGAATGTTGACTGTTGAAGAAGATGGTAGGACTTGACAAAGAAAGAAGAATAGGTTGATGGTGGATGATGACATAGGGCTCTAGGAAGCAAAGAGTGATTACTCAATATATCAACTCACATCATTGTTGTGAGTTGTGTGGTGATGATGTGGATGAAAAATGACAATAGCTTGCAGACCCTGCAAGGTTTCTATGGGCCCGTTTTCAAGCTTGTAGGATGAGCAAAATCTGTATGCATGTCTTGGTGGACCTCACATATGGTGAATAGTATATAAATGTGATCAATGGTGGAGATCAAAAGCAAAAAGATCCATCGGTCAAGATTGAAGAATTTGAAGAAGGTTGATTTGATGGTCATCATTTAAGGTTATTGTTATCGTGATGGTTATGTGATTAATGATGGAGATTTAAACAACCATTTATTGGATGGTTATTTTTTAAAGTTGCAAAAGTGAATGGAAAGCATAGGATCATGATGCAAAGATAGTAGATTGATGACCAGAATTCAAAGATAGAAATTTGCAATGACTATAACAGTGTGAATAAGGGTTTCAATTGGTAACCGACATGAAAATGAGAATTAAATGCTCTATATATTTGAACAAATTTTTTAATGAGATTTGATGCATAGGGTGGTGGTTTAGATGATTGTAGAGACAATAATCAAGATCATATCAAATGAACAGAAGGATGCATTAAATGAATAATCAAAATTTAGGGTTCAACAAAGAGAATGAAGAAAATTCTCTGTAACTGAATTAAATGTTGGGTGGCTCAATCCAAGATATGGCGATATCCGATAAACCTTATCAGATGTCTTTATGATGAGCTGGACAGTGGTGTGTGTGTGTGGCTCGAGGTAAAGGTAGCTTGCTGGTGAAGTTTGCAAGCTAAGGAAACCCCAATAGAAGATTAGAGAATATCTGATCATGTGTGATAATGTCATTTAAGCATTGAATGCAAGTTAATGAGAAAAGATAATTTAGAAAATTGTCCAAGTGTAGTTGTAGTTATGTGTGGTGTGTTGAATTAGGAAGTGATGGGAAGTGTGAAGAGTCTTCTAGTGCACAGAGTGCTTAACAAAATGATTTACAACTAAGAATGCAATAGACAAGAGAGTGTTGAGTAGTAGATAGTGCATAGCAGGGGTGTGTTGCTATGAGTGCATCTTCAACAACAGTAGTGTAAGTTGCAAGGTGTGTAACAATTCATTGAATGTAATGGTGAATTTTTAGGCTGAGTAGAACTTAATTATATACACATATGAACTTGTAATTTTGTTGAGGTTGTAGCCTCATCGAACTGAGTTGTAGCTCTAACTAGGTGATTGTAGTCTCCTTGGATTTGTAGCTCCTAAAACGAGGTTTAGTAGCATCTTTGAAGTTGTAGCTTCTAAATTAGGGATTTGAAGCTTCCTTAGGTTGTATCCCTCAACATTGTAATAGATATTTCATTTGTGACATTGGATTTGAGCAGTAGACTCAAGAAAAAAAATTCATCGTGATCTTTACCATCTTAGGTTTTCCATGTATATCTAGTATTATGTGTTGATCTACCTTGTGCTTGTGGTTATTATATATGTTCATGTTTCAATCTACACATCTGAGTTTAAGGTTGAATCTACAATTTTTTTTAAGGAATAAAAGTTTTAATATCTACTAATTCACTCCCCTCCTAGTAGATCATTTTATTCTAACATTTGGTATTAGAACCCTAGGTTCCCTAGGAGAAGCTTAATCAGATCAAGTACATCTTGGATAGGTGAACACAATGACATTTCATGAAGGTTCAAACAAGCCACCTAGCTTTGATGGAACAAATTATGCTATGTGGAGCTCATTAATGGAAGGATAAATAGTTTCTCTTGGAACTGAAGTCTACGCATCTGTCGAGACCCAATATACTATTCCTGCTACTATTCCTACTAATCTTGTAGGAAACAAGAACCATGGGGACAATAAGAAAGATTGGTTTATCATTATGAACAATTTGTTTGATTTGTGCATAGCAAAGTTATGCATTGTAAAACTACCTATGATGTCTAGGAAAAATTAAACAAGATCTATAAAGGTGATACCAAAGTGAAGCTGGCAAAGTTACAAGTGTTGAGAGAAAAAAATGAAGGCTTGAAGATGACTAAAGAAGAGAATATTGCATACTATCTTTAGAGATTTGATGATGTGGTAAATTTCATTAAAGGATATGGTGTAGATCTAAAAGAAGAAGATGTGTTGAAAGTTCTCAGGTCTATGACAACTAATTATGACTCCAAGATTTCTGCTATCGAATAAGGAAGAGAAATTGATAAACTCACTATTGATGAGGTGCATAGTATAATTACTACATATGAGACGAGAATGCCAGATGTTGAGTCATCTAGGAGAAAAGATACATTTAAGGTTATCAAGAAAGGAAAAGATGAAGCCAATACGAAAGACAAGGTTGTTGTCATTGCATATAATTATGAAGAAATTGACGAGGAAGAATAAAATTTCATAAGAAGACTAAGGAGAGGATCCAATAAGTATAAAGGTAATATCCCTTTCAAGTGTTTTAATTGTGGAAAATAGGTCATTTTTATTCTAAATGTCCATATGATAAAGTGGATAACTCTAAACAAGGAGATAGTAAAAAGAAGAAAGAGTTTTACCCTAAAAGGAAGAATTTTTGAAAGAAGAAAAAGAGTATGTACATCAACGAAGAAAGTGAAACATCTGATGGTAGTGATAGTTCAAAAGAGGACCAAGATCATGCCCTTGTAATGAGAAGATAGAAGAGGATTTATATTTATGGCTAAAGAAAGCGAGGATTAGGAAGATGCACAAATTGAGGATTTTCATGAAGAAGAAGACAAGATAGTTGTTGATCTTGAAGGAGAATTAATTAGTGCTCTTGAAGATCTTGATGAACTAAGAGATAAATATGATGATATTAAGAGAGAAAACAAGAAACTAAAAAAGAATGTTGAAAATTAAATTGATAGATTAACTGAAGAACATGAGGAATCCAATAAGGTGATAGTTGGTCTGAAAGTTCATGTAGAAGAGCTCAAAAGAGTTGAAGATATCATGAAATTCAAATTGAAATTTGAGATGGATGGATGCTTAGAAATTGAGGAAAAAATAAGTTTCCTTAAAAGAAAAGAAGTGAAGAAAGCTAATGAGTAGATAAATAAAGTTTTGAAGTTAAAAGGTGGTACTAATATTCTAGATGAATTGCTAAGTACACAAAAGCTAGCTAATAAACAAAAATCAGGCTTGGGACTTGAAAAAGGAAAAGTTCATTTATTGATGTCTCTGCAAAGCTCTATGAAATATTTAGAGTAGAAGAAAAATCAATCTTCAGTGGAGAAAAATCTAATATAGAAGCCTCTAAAGATGAAGAGAAGGAACCAATTGAAGACAAGAAAACTAACTGGCCAATTTGTGATCAACAAAAGAAGCAGAATACTAATAGAATAGACAATGATGGTTTCACAAGAGTGCACTATCCAAGGAGACCTAGACAAAGAAGATATCCTCATCTAGTTGAAGGAAATACCATAACTAGTTACACATCATATTTTAATGGTTATTATTATACTTGTAGCAATTTTGGTCATAGGGCTATAGAGTGTAAAGTCATTCTAAGGAGAAATACAAATTTCATAAACAAAAAATCCATTTGCTCCTTTAGCTGATATGAATGTAGTTTGTTTCAATTGCAATAATTTCGATCATATAGCCAGAAATTGTAGAGCAAAATTTGTAAGACTAAATGTTCATTTTGAGAAGAAGAAAAACACACCTCCCAAAGATGAAAAGAAAACTCAGGTCCTTGAGAAAAAGGAAGAAAAAGTTGAAAATAAACCTAATAAGGTATGGAAGGAGAAAAATTAGAATTCTACTCAGTCTATGATTTCCCAAACAACATTGCATGCAAAGGAACAAGATCTATGGATAATTGATAGTGGTTGTTCAAAGCACATGGCTAGAGATAAAAAGAAATTCATTAAACTTGAAATGAGAAAAGGAGGTTCAATAAACCTAGGTGATAATACTGTTGTTAAGATTCATGGTAAAGGAATTTTGAGAATAGATGGGAAGAAAAAAACTAAAGATGTGCTATATGTGGAAGGTCTAAAACATAGTCTTCTTAGTGTCAACCAGATATGTGATAATGGATATAAAGTTGTATATGTTTTTGAGGGTTGCAAGATAAGATGTTGGAAAAAAAAGGACAAACAACTAAGAGGGGGATGGTGAATTAGTTGTCAATGAATATTAAACTTTTCAAACTTTACTTAACTTAATCTCAGATCTAATGAATGAACAATAAACCATAAACAATCAACACATCAGAAACACAAAGAACACCAAGATTTTTTATGTGGATACCCTGTTAGGGGAAAAACCATAGTGGATGTTAGTCCACAATATTATACCCTATTAAAAGTATAATCAAAATAATAAGGGGAATGCAAATGTATTCAGACACACTACCTAGAGCTAACTGCTCAAATACAAAAGGGGCTCACTGCCCAAAAATACAAAGTAGGATTAAATTAAAGGGTATGAACTGAGAAAATAGCTTATGCACAACCCTAATTATAGTTCCAATTAAGCACATAAAACTCCTTCACTCTTCACTTTGCACTCAAATGAATAGATCAATGTTCACACACTTGCACTCTCTCTTTCTCTTACACACACACTCTCGTGCATACATCCCCTTCTACTTCACTCAAAAAATCACTCTTATATATCCACATCATGGATTACATCAAAAACTTAGTCAGCTAAAAATATAAAACATATTTGCAATGTCGGCCCAAATTTACAAATAAATTTTAAATGTTGATCTAAACACCATTGGCCAATACAATGATGCAACCGAAAACAATATTCACGAGCACACCAAACATTCAAATTTTAATCTCCAAGGATCTGCAACATGTTACCACCAATATGTCAGCTAGGAACATAAAAAATCAAACATGCATAAGAAAAATATTTGACCACGAGCACAGTGATCAATGCGAATGTACAAGAATAATATAGAATGATCTAGAAGCATTGAAGAATACTAGGAACTAAAAGAGAAGCATATGAAACAACTAAGATTACCAAAATCATTCAAACTTCACTCAAGAACACTAATAGAGACCACATAAACAATATCAAACCACAACAAGATCAAATCTTTGTGCAGACCTCTGAAACTTCCAGTAGATGATCTAGATACTCTCATCAATAAACCCTTTAGTCCAAAATAGTTGATCTTCAATGTATAGAATAAAACACCTTCATGACCTACACTGTTCCACTAGCAATAGGAATCTCTATAACTCTTTCTTCAACAATTTTTTCAATATCCTTGAAATATACAACCTTTAATAAAATGATGCTTATAGTGTTGACATCAATGACAACCACATATTAGCAACACATCTACAACATCCAACAATCTCCCCCTTTGGCATTGATGGAAACACATGATGTGAAAAATACCATCAACCCAACACACTTAGTATTCCTTAGATTCTGACTCTTCTTCTTAACTGCTCTTCTCCACACAAGGCTCTTCTCAGAAATATTTTTCATAGTGCTCTTCTCCCCATTTGACATCAATGGAAAAGGTAACCATTACCTTTCCATATACATGTTTTCAACCACATATCTGCACATCTAACTACTTCCCCTAAGTAGCAGCCATAGAAACATTAATCTAGATCAAAATATAGCAATAAAGTTCATAGATTGATGCAAGTAAATGCATCTTCTAGTTCTTATTAGGAGGGATGAGTACCCCTAGCATCGTCTGAGATACTCAAAAGTATCCTTCAAAAATGGCTTAGTAAAGATGTCTGCAATCTTCTCTTTGGTAGGAACATACTCCAATCTGACTTCTTTCTCACTTTCTCCCTCAAGAAGTGAAACTTGATTGATATATGTTTAGTCTTAAAATGTAGTACCAGATTCTTTGAGATGTTTATTGCACTTGAATTGTCACAATATATGGAAATAGGTTCTTCATATAGCACCCTAATATCTTTCAACATCTGTTTCATCCACATCACTTGAGTGCAGTTATTTGCAACAAAAATATATTCTGCTTCAACAGTAGATAGAGAAATGGAATTTTGATTTTTGCTCAACCAAGACACTAGCTTCTTCCCTAAGAAGAAAGCACCACAACTAGCACTTTTTCTATCATCTACATCTCCATCCCAATCTACATCATTATATGCACTCAGAGTGATATCATCATCCTTTGGATACCAAATTCCAAAGTCAACTATTCCTTTCAAATATGTGAAGATTCTCTTAACAACAGTCACATGTGGTTCTTTTGGATTAGCCTAAAATCTAGCAACCATACACACAACATTCATAATATCTAGTCTAGTCTGGGTTAAATAGAGCAATCCATGAGTCATTGACCTATATCTTGTTTGATTCACCTTAGGAGAATCATCATTCTATGTCAACTTATATCTGGTTACCATGGGAGTACCAACAGGATTTGAATCTTCCATCCCAAATTTCTTTAGCAACTCTCTCACATATTTGGACTAAGATATGAAAATTTCTTTTTCTAACTAGGTAACTTTCAATCCTAAAAAGAACTTCATTTCTCCAATCATACTCATCTCAAATTCATCCTTCATCTCATCAGTAAACTTCATACACAGATCATCATCTCCTCCAAAAATAATGTCATCAACAAAAAATTGTATAATTAACTCTTTGTCACGATCTAGCTTATAGTATAAACTTCTATTGGTAGTACATTTATTGAATCCAAGCTTCAATAAGTAATCTTCCAATTTAGCATACCAGGCTCTAGGAGCTTGTTTGAGTCCATGTAGAGCTTTCTTCAAGAAAAAAACCATGTCTTCCTTGTCAGTTAGTTGAAATCCATTCGACTGTTCAATATATACTTCTTCCAATTCTCCATTTAGAAAGTATGACTTCAGATCCATTTGATAGAATTTATAGTTCTTATATGTAGCATAAGCAAGAAATAATCTAGCAGCTTCAATTCTAGCAAGAGGAGAAAAGGTTTCTTCAAAATCAATACCTTTCATTTGAGAATACCCTTTACATACCAGTCTTGCTAAATATTCCAAACCACTTCACCTTGTTCATTCAACTTGTTCCAAAATACCCATTTGGTATCAATCACATTCTTGTCTTTAGGTCTAGGAACAAGTTTCCATGAGTCATTCTTTAAAATCTATGTTAGCTCTTCCTTCATAGCATTCATCCATTGTTCATCTTGGCAGGCTTTAGTGATATTTTTAGGTTTAATCTTGGAAATCAGGCAATAGTCTTCTATAATCTTTCTTCTAGTCTGTAGACCTTTACTCTTATCTCCTATAATTTTGTTTTTAGAATGATTAAGCTTTACATACCTTGGAACTTTGGGACTTTCTCAAGATTCAGATTCTTCTAATCTTTCTTTAGCACTTACACTTGTCTCTGCTTCTTGACTTGCATGATTTACTAGAACAAATTGAGGTTGCTTTATTGGAACATATGGAATAATTTGAAGTTGGTTATGTGTCTGAGAATTCTTCCCTTGGCTTGTATTGTCTTCATTTGAATTGTATCCACAATGTCTAGATAACTTAGCAAAGTCCTCATCTACTCTGACATTTTCACTTTCAACCATCTTTCTTAGTTTTCTTTTATAGCATCTGTAAGCCTTTCTCTTAGTAGAGTAGCCTATAAAAATCCCTTCATCACTTCTTGCATCAAAATTTCCTATATCATCATCTCTCTTAATATAACACTTTCTTCCAAAGATCTTGAAATATTTAATAGTAGGCTTATAACCAAACCATAGCTCAAAAGGGGTCTTACCAATATTACCATTTACATTTACCCAGTTCAAAGTATACACAACAGTGCTTATAGCTTCACTCCAATGGATCTAGGGCACATTTCCTTCTATCATCATTATTTTGGTAGCATCTAGAATTGTTCTATTCTTCTTCTCTACAACTTCATTTTGTTGAGGGGTCTGGGGAGTAGAAAACTATATTCTAATTGCATGCTCTTCACAAAAAGAGTTAAAATCCCTAGAGGTGAACTCACCACCTCTGTTAGATCTTAGACATTTTATTTTCAGACCTTTCTCATTTTCTATCATAGCCTTGAAAATTTTGAATTTCTCTAGTGCTTCACACTTTTCTTTTAAGAAAGAAACCCATATCATTATGGAATAATCATCAATAATAAACATAAAGTACCTTTCTCCATGAATACTTCTGACTTTGGAGGGACCACAAAAATCAATATGTAGCAGCTCTAACAAACCATTTGTATGAAAGTTTTGCTTTGGATGGAGACTCTAGTTTGTTTACCCATCTGACACTCCTTACAAATTGTGTTAGCAGGCTTTTCTAAATTAGGCAAATCTCTTACTTCTTAAGTGGAACTTGCTTTGACAATATTATCAAAATTTACATGACACAGTATTCTACACCATAACCAACTTTCATCTACTTGAGAAATCAAGAAACTCTCACTAGTAGTATTCAGGTGAAACATATTACCTTTAGTCTATTTACCTGTAGTAATCATATTACCAGAACTCCCACGTATCCTGCATCTTCCATCTTTGAATTGAATATCATAGCTTTTTTCCACCATATTTCCAACACTCAAAATATTGTGCTTCAATCCTTCAACATAAATAACATCATTAGTGCTATGCTTAACACCAAGAAAAATAGACCCTCTACCATGAATCACACCAACATTGTTGTCTCCAAATCTCACAACCCCACTGTCATACTTTTCTAAACTTACAAATTATCTATTATCACCAGTCATATGATGTGAGCATCCACTGTCAATAAAACACTCATCCTTATCTTGAATTTGGGCTGCAAGAGCTTTCTCATCTTTAGTATATTCAATAGCCACAAGACTATTTTCAATGGTAGCAATGAAAACCCATTCATCTTCATTTCCATTATCTTTATCAAATTGATCATCAGTCCCTCCTTCAAAAAAGTATCTTTTGGAATCTAAACTTGTTAGGCTTAGATCTAGGAACTCTTTTAGGAAATCTTGATGCAAAATGACCTATTTTACTACAAGAAAAACATTTAATAGACAATACACCTTCATACTTACCTTTTCCTCTACCTTCTTTCTTTACAATTAGTGCTTCCAGTGCTTGTACCTCTCTTTCTTTATCTTCGAGTTGTTTCAGTTCTTCATCATACTTGGATGTCTTTCTAGAGCACTCTCCTAGATCATATCTTTGCTTGTTTCTCCCAAACACAATAGCTTTAAATGCAAATTCAATCTTCAGAATAGATTCACCAAATTCACTTAATTTAAAAGCAACAAGCTTACCAATCAATATATCTCTTATAATATTTGTCAATGTTCTGGTCTATTCAATAATATGAGCCTTCACTTTGTAGGAGGGAGGCAAGGATCTGAGTATCTTAGCCACAATTTCATCCTCTTCCAAGGAACCATTAGCATATTTAATACCCATCACTATCTCATTTACTCTTTGCATAAAATAAGTGATATTTTCATCTTCACCAATCTTCAGATTCTCATATTTTCCCTTCAAACTTTGTAGCTTAGCCATCTTCCCCTATGTATGTCCTTCATACATAGTTTCCAGCTTTGTCCACATTTCATGAGTTGTCTTCAAACCTACCACATTTTCATCTCCAAATTTGTTAGAGCACTCACCAAAGCTTAAATAGCCTTGATATTATTCTCAACATCTTTGATCTCATCAACAGTGGAGGGACCATTCTCAGGAATAGTATATGGATTCTTTGTAATCTTCTAGTAAGCTTCACCAATAAACCTCAGGTGAAATTCCATCCTAACTTTCGGGTGATCCCATAATAGTGGTTTACAATTTTTGGCCAAACTGGACACTGAAATTATTATTTTTAACTAAATCTTCACATTCGGGCACCTATAGCGGCTAAACTGTGAGGAATTTGAAGATGGTGCAAACTAGAGTCTCATCAAATTTTGTCTGAAGATTCTAAAAATATTTTTTTCAAAATTTTTGGAATCAAATTGCACTTCTTTTTCCATCTCCCACTTAAAATAGATTTTTTTAGAAAACAACATTTTTAAAAAGTGACGCACATCGTATAACGATAAATTTTTTCCATAATGGATAAAATTCTAATTCTTTCAAATTTAGATTTGTAACTTTGGTATCTAGTGCTTCCACTTGGTTAGATAGTTTTTATTGAATATTTTTTCCTTAATCAAGTTTCAAAGTCAAAATAATCACAATTTAGACATAGCGCGATCAGTATAACACGTAACTTTTTGTATATGTCAAAATTTAATTTAATTTTTTTTGTTGGATCAAGGACTTCAATATTTGGTGAACTCATATTTTTCATTTTTTTTTATAATATTCTATTTTCCCACATGTGAAGAACAAAGAAATTCATTTTCGATGAAAAACCTATGTTTAATAAAACTTAAAAAACAAATACATAACAAAACCAAAACATATTAAAATTATATTCATTGGATAGCTTGTTCTGAGGAATACCATAATCATTTGAAATAAATTTTAAATGAATTCATTTGATCCCCCAAAATCTAAATCAAAAGTGATTTTTTATCAGCATTTTGATAGGTGTAAAGGAGATGCATTTATAGGTATGGTTTAAAACTAGCGAGGTTCTATCCAAGGGGGTTTGATCTAGGGTGATTTGATCAAACCCTCTTCAATTGGAATCCTTAAAATGGAACTTTTTAAGGCTTAAATCATTATATTTTCTAAAAATATGTGATTTCAGCTAAAATCCGTTCCTCTAAGGAATTGTAAACCACTATTATGACAACACATTTTCCATAGTGATTAGTTATATCCATCAAATCTAGGACTGTCCTTCTTGTATGATGTCATCTCATATCACCTCAAGCTTTTAGACTTCTTCAAAGGAACTTAATCTGATACCAATTGTTGGAAAAATAAGGAAATACAACAGAGAGGGGGGTGAATCAGTTGTCAGTGAATATTAAACTTTTCAAACTTTACTTAACTTAATATTAGATCTGATGAATGAAAAATAAACCATAAACAATCAACACATCAGAAACACAGAGAACACCAAGATTTTTTACGTGGAAACCTTGTTAGGGAAAAAACCATGGTGGATGTTATTCCACAATATTATACCCTATTAAAAGTATAATGAAAATAATAAGAGGAATGCACATACATTCAGGCACACTACCTAGAGCTCACTACTCAAATACAAAAGGGGCTCACTATCCAACAATAAACTGAGAAAATATCTTCTACACAAGCCTGATTATAGTTCTAATTAAGCGCAACTACTTCACTCTTCACTCTGCACTCAAATGAATAGATCAGTGTCCGCACACTTGCACTCTCTCTGGATTTTCTTACACACACTCTCTCACACATACATCCCCTTCTACTTCACTCAAACAATCACTCTTATATATATGCATCATGGATTACATCAACAACTTAGTCGACCAAAAATATTTTACATATTTGCAATGTCAGCCCAAATTTACAAATAAATTTTAAATGTGGATCTAAACACTGTCATCCAATACAATGATCCGACCCAAAAAAATATTCATGAGTGTTCCAAACATTCAAATTTTAATCTCCAAGGATCTGCAGCATGTTACCACTAACATGTCAGCTAGGAACATGAAAACTCAAACATGCACAAGAAAAATATTCAACCTCAAGCACACTAATCAACACGGACATACAAGAATAATAGAGAATGATCTAGAAGCATCTAAGAATACCAGGAACTAACAGAGAAGCATCTGCAACAACTGAGATTACCAGAATTAGTCAAAATTCACTTAGGAACACTAACATAGACCACATAAACACTGTCAGACCACAACACAAACAAATCTTTATTCGGACCTCTAAAACTTCTGGTAGATGATCTAGATACTCTCATCAATAAACCCTTTAGTCCATAATAGCTGATCGCCAATGTAAAAAACAAATCACCTTCATGACCTACACTGTTCCACTGGCAACAAGAAACTATGTAACTCTTTCTTCAACAATTTTCTCAATATCCTCGACATATACAACCTTTAATACAATGATGCTAATTATAGTGTTGACATCAATGACAACCACAACATCCAACATAGGAATGAATGGTAAAATAATTGCTCAAGGAGAAAGGATAGATAATAATCTCTATAATATATGTGAGTTAAAAAGGAAAAACATGTTTAATCAGCCAAGTAGATGAGGCTTGGTTATGACATAAAAGACTAGGACACATCAACTTTGAAAACTTGGTAAAAATAATCTCAAAAGGTCCATATAGTTAGAAATATGCCTGAGATTCGATATCCTGAAAATACAATCTGCAAAGGATGCCAACAAGGAAAGCAAAAAAAGTTCAAGTTTCCTACAAAGTATTATTCTACTATGAAACCTTTGGAGATAATTCATACTAACCTATGTGGTCCAATGAGGACAAGGGAATTTGAAGGAGAAATATATTTCATGTTATTGATTGATGATTATACCAGAATGGCATATGTCACATTTTTGAAGGAGAAGGTTGAGGTGTTTGAAGCATTTAAAGGTTATAAGAAGCTAGTAGAAAATGATACTGGGAAAAGAGTCAAATGTCTCAGGTCAGACAAAGGTGGAGAATTTATGTCAAGTGAATTCGTGGAATATTGTGAAGATCATGGGATCAAATGCCAATATTCAACTCCAAGAACATCACATCAAAATGGTGTGGTAGAGAGAATAAATAGGATTATGAAGGAGATGGCTAGAGCCATGTTAAATGAGGAAAACTTGGCAAATGAATTTTGGAAAGAAGTAGTACAAACTGTTGTATACATTCAGAACAAAGCACTTATAAGATTTAATAGTGGTAGAATTCCATATGAATTGTGTTTTGGTAGGCCTGCATCGGTCAAGCATTTCAAAGTATTTGGGAGCAAATTCTATATTAAAAGAGAAGATGAAGATTTAGGAAGCTTTGAATCAAGATGTGATGAAGGGATATTTTTGGGGTATTCCAGCCAAAGCAAAGCTTATAAGTGTTAAAATAAGAGTTTTCATAGAATTGTAGAGAGTGTACATGTTAAGGTCGATGAAAGTGCAAATCAAGGTAAGCCTAGTAGAAACAATCTTGAAATTAAGTTAGGTAAGGATAATATAGGTGCAACAGAAGAACAAGAACAAGAACAAGAAGAAGAGAATGAAGAAGTGGTTGAATGAGCACTTGCAAAATAATTGGTGATAATAATTAAGGTGTGCAGAGTAGAAGAAGGCTTGCAATGAACAAGGAACAAGTGAACTTTTCCCTCTTATCACAAATTGAACCAAAAAGCTTTGATGAAGCCAGTAAAGATGATAGTTGGATAATAGCAATGGAAGATGAACTCAATTATATTGAAAAAAAAAACATGGGAATTGGTTCCTATACCATCAATCAAAAATCTATTTGGTACTAAATGCATGTTCAAAAATAAACTGAATGAAGATGGAGCTTTGGTTAGAAACAAAGCAAGATTAGTGTGCAAAGGATATGCACAAGTAGAAGGGATTGATTTTAAAGAAACAGTTTCTCCAGTTGCAAGATAAGAAGCTATTAGAATGTTTCTTGCATTTTTAGTGTATAAAGGATTTAAAATATATCAAATGGATGTCAAATCTACATTTCTAAATGGAAACCTTGAAAATGAAATATATATTGAGAAGCTAGAAGGTTTTTAGCTATTAGAGAATGATGATTATGTCTACAAATTGAGAAAATCATTGTATGGTTTGAAGCAAGCACCAAGGGCTTGGTATTGAAGTCTAGAGGATTCAAGAAAGGTTGTGTTGAAAGCAATCTCTATCTCAAATTCGAACGTAAGAAAATGATCATTGTTGTAGTATATGTAGATTATATTATTTTTGATGGTAGAAGTGATGTTTAATGTGCAAAATATTTGCTACAAACATGCAAGATGAGTTTAAAATTTCCATTCTAGGAGAACTCATATATTTTCTTAGTTTGAAAATTACACAAACTAATAAAGGTATATTTATATCATAAACCAAGTATGTAAAACAAATTCTTAAAATTTTTGGCATGGAAGATTGTAGACCAATCAGTACTCCCATGATTACTAGCTACAAATTGAGAAAATCTGATGAGTCACCTGATGTAAATTAAACTGCATATAGATCTATGATTTGAAGTCTACTATATTTAACTACATCTAGACCTTATATAATGCAAGCGGTTTGAATGGTAACTAGGTTTTAGGCACAACCTAATGAATCACATGTCAATGTAGTCAAGAGAATCTTTAGATACATCAAAAGTATTGTTAACTATGGTTTATGGTATCCCAAATGCAAAGATTTCACTTTAACAACATAGATAGATGCAGACTGTGTATGAAGTGTGGATGAAAGAAAGAGTACTAGTGGAGGAGCCTTCTTTTTGGGAAATAGACTAGTTTTGTGGATGATTAAAAAACAAGAGGTTGTCACCCTTTCTACTACAAAAGAAAAATATGTTGCAACAACTTTGTGTTGCACTCAAGTCCTATGGATGAAGGGGACATTAAAGGACATCAAGGTAGAGTAAAATGAAGTTATCTTGATTATTTTTCACAATTCAAGTGCCATTAATATCTCAAAGAATCAAGTGATGCAATCCTGAACCAAACATATATTGATCAAGTATCACTTCATTAGAGAAAATGTTGTCGATAAGGAAGTCAACATGGAGTATGTTCCTACCAAGGAACAAGTGGCTGATATATTTACAAAACCTCTTCCTACATAACACTTTGAATACTTGAGGAAAAATTTGGGACTAGTTTCTTTCACTTCTTATCACTAAACATTAGTGATAGGGCATATATCCAGGGGAAGGTTCATTGATCATTTATTTAACCTTAGTTAAGAATAGTGTGATCAAGTCATGTAAAATCTTGTTTTACAATTTCTAATGACTTGATGGTTGTAGAGTTTGTCAAAATTGGGGCATTTCCTTAGGGGGAGTGTACCCTTTGCCATTGATTTCAAAGGGGGAGATATGTGAAGAATGGTGAGCAGAGAAGAGATATTTATCACATGGGGAGTTGTTATGTTGCTATGTGAATAGTCAGGTTGGTACAGAGCTTCAATGTTATATCCTCTTTGAGTGCTTCAAGTTTTTCCATCAATTCCAAAGGGGGAGATTATTGGCATATAGTTTTCATTGATGTCAAAAATTCAAATCATCCAAGGGAGATTGTTGGCATAATGATAGAGGATGAGCGTAAGAGTACTGGATATGATGGATGATTCAAACTAGGTTTCTTGAGAGCTTTCCAGAAAGGTATTGTGTAGGTTGTGATGGCAATGGAGATGCCAACATTTAATTGTTCATGCTCTATGTCTAGGTTTTATCGATTAAACCCTATGTGTGTAGGAGTTTACAGTCACAACATTCAAATAGTTTCTATTATGTCGATGACTTGGTACTGTAGGTTCAAGTCACATAAGTTATAACTTATTTCATTGATGTTCGCAAAGTGACTAGCCCCATTGCCTAGGTTGGCAGTGTCTACACATCCGTTGAGTACCAAAAGAAAAGAAAAAAATTTATAAGTCATATCTTGGGTGACATTTTTATAAGTTTCTCTAACATATCATTTCAAGGATTTTGACTAAGTATAGCTCTAATAGTGTTTTTTTCTTGTGGTTGAACTTAGGCAGTGTTTGCTATGTTTCGCTAACTCCCTACCCTGTAGCACTAGCGATGTTCTTTCTAGTTTCATGAACTTATGAAGATTGCACTTTAAGGATGGTAGTGTTTTCAGGAACATGTCTAACTTACCACTCAGCAAAGAAAAGTGAAGTGTAGATCTCGACGAGATAGTGATGTCAAAAGTTGTGTATGTGGTATTAACCTGCATACCCCACTGAGATTTTAGTGGGGCCCGATCAAGACCCACAAGATCAGCAAGGAATGACTATGATCGAATGTTCAAGATCTGACAGTGCTTGTCAATTCCATTGAGCTTTTGGAGGATCTCAGCTAAGTCTTGTGGGGTTAGTGGAAAGCAGTGGAGATTAATCCATGGTGGATGAATACTAACTATTGATGAAAATGGTGGGACCTGACAAAGAAAAAAGAATAGGCTCACAGTGGATGATGACGTAGGCCTCCAGGTGGCTAAGAGTGATTGATCAATATATCAACTCACATCATTGTTGTTAGTTGTGTGGTGATTATGTGAATGATAAAAGGTAATAGCCCATGAGCCCTACAATGTTTGTGTCAACCCATTTTCTAGCTCATGGGGATGAGTGGACTTTGGAAAAGTGTCTTGGTGGACCCCTCATAGGGTGAATGGTATATAAATATGATCAACAGTGGAGACCAAAAGGTAGAAGATCCATCAGTCAAGATTGAAGGATTTGAAGAAGGTTGATATGATAGTCATGATTTAAGGTTATTGTGATGCACTATGTGATCACGATGGTTATGTGATCAATGGTGAAGATTTAAACAACCATTTATTGGATGGTTGTGATAGTGAATGGAAAGCACAAGATCATGGCGTGAAGATAGTAGATCAATGACCAAAATTCATGGATAGAAATCTAAAATAGCTAGGACACTATGAATAAGGGTTTCAATAGGTAACTAACATGATAATAAGAATTAAATGGTCTATCTATTTCAACAATAATTGTAATGAGATTTGATGCACATGGTTGTGGTCTAGATGATCACAAAGAAGAGAATCAATATTAGATTGAATGAACAAAAGGATGCATTGAATGCTTAATCAAATTTTAGGGTTTGACAAAGAGAATGAGGAAAATTCTCTATAACTGAATTAAATGTTGGGTGGCTCAATGCAACATAGTGTGATATCTGATAAACCTTATTAGATATCTTTATGATGAGATAGACAGTGGTGCATGGTGTGTTTCGAGGTACATGTAGCTTTCTAGTGAATTTTACAAGCTAAGGAAACCCTTGTAGAATATTAGAGAAGATATGATCATGTGTGAGAATCTCAAAGCATTGAATGTAGATCAATGAAAAAAGATAATTTGAGAAATTTTCCAAGTGTAGTAGTAGATGTGTCTAATGTGTTGAATCAAGAAGTGAGGAGAAGTGTCTACCAGTGCATAGAGTGCTAAATAGAGTGATGTACAACTAAGAATGCAGTAGACAAGAGAGTGCAGAGTAGAAGAGAGTGCAAAGTAGGGGTATGTTGTTGTGAGTGCATCTTCAACAACA
This sequence comes from Sequoia sempervirens, assembly GCA_007258455.2. Lineage (NCBI taxonomy): Eukaryota > Viridiplantae > Streptophyta > Pinopsida > Cupressales > Cupressaceae > Sequoia > Sequoia sempervirens. The sequence continues at coordinate 12,926 of VDFB02125653.1, read as the reverse complement.
ATAGTGTAAGTTGCAGGGTGTGTAACAATTCATTGAATGTAATGGTGCATTTTTAGGTTGAGTAGAACTTAATTGAATGCACATATGAACTTGTAATTTTGTTTAGGTTGTAGCCTCATCAAACTGAGCTAAAGCTCAAACTAGGAAATTGTAGTATCCTTGGAGTTGTAGCTCCTAAAATAGGGTGTAGTAGCATCTTTGAAGTTGTAGCTTCTAAATTAGGGAGTTGAAGATTCCTTGGGTTACAACCCTAAATGTTGTAATGAAGATTTTATTTGTCACTAGATTTGAGCAATAGACTCAAGCAACTTTTGTCACCATGTTTTTTCCCATCTTGGGTTTTCCACGTATATCTCATGTTATGTGTTGATCTCTCTTGTACTTGTGGTTATTATATATGTTCATGTTTCAATCTATACATTCTAGTTTAAGGTTGAATCTGTAAAATTTTTTAAGGTCTAAAAGTTTTAATATCTACTGATTCACCCCCCCTCTTAGTAGATTATTGTGTTCTAACAGATGAAGCGGTGAAGAACTCAATTGAAGTTGATGGATATGTATTTGATGAACCTGATTGTGTAAATATTAAAGAAGTTATGGAAGAATATGAAAATGATGATAAAGAGAAGAAAAATGAATAATAGGAAGAAGAAGCTTTGGTGGTGTCCCCAAACACACCTAAATATGTGAAAAAAAATCATTCTAAAATTTAGATCATTGGAGACAAGACAAAAGGAATATTGACAAGAAGCAAAGTTGTTGCTAGTGAGATAAATCTCTATATACTATCTAATATTGAACCAAAGACTGTAAGTGAAGCATGTAAAGATGATAATTGGATGGAAGCTATGAAAGAAGAACTTATGTAGATTGAAAAGAATCAAACTTGGTAATTGGTCCCTAGACTAACAGATAAAAAAATAATTGGATCAAAGTGGGTATTCAAAAATGAGTTGAATGAGAATGGAGAAGTGGTCAGAAATAAAGCAAGGCTTGTGTGTAAAGGCTACTCACAAGTAGAAGGCATAGATTTTCAGAACAATTTTTCTTTGGTGGAAAGAATGGAAGCTATCAGGATGTTCTTAGCATTTCCTACTCATAAATATTTCAAGGTCTATCAAATGGATATTAAGTCTGCATTTTTGAATGGTGAGCTAGAAGAAGAGGTTTGGATGGAACAGCTGGAAGGATTTTAGTTGTCAGATCAACTAGATATGGTCTATAGATTGAAGAAAGCTTTATATGGATTGAATCAATCTCCTAGAGATTGGTATGCAAGTTTAGACAGGTATTTGATTTAGCAATCTTTCAACAAAGGTACGATAGATAGTAATCTATATTTTAAAATTGAAAATGACAACATCTTGATTGTGGTTGTATATGTTGATGAAATTATTTTTGGAGGAAATGGAACTATGTGTAAGATGTTTGTGGAAGAAATGAAAAAATAATTTGAGATGTTTGGATGTTTGTTGAGATGAATTTATTTCTTGGGCTACAAATTAATCAAACACAAAAAGGGATTTTTATTTCACAATCAAAGTATGTAAAAGAGATGTTGAAAAAGTTTGGGATGGATGGTTCCATAATGGTATACACTCCTATGGTGAATGGTTGTAAATTAAGTAAAGATGATAATTCACCTAAGACTAATCAAAGCAAATATAGATCTATGATTGATGGAATTTTTTATTTGACTACTACTAGAACATATATTATGCATGTAGTGTATCTTGTGGCTAGATTTCAAGATTCTAAAGAAACACATGTTGTTTTTCTAAAGAGAATATTCGTATATTTGAATGGCACTTTGGATTATGGCTTATGGTATCTTAGGGATACTAACTTTACACTAAGTGATTATATAGATGTAGATTGGGTTGGTTGTGTAGATGACAAGAAAAAGTATAAGTGGTGGTGCATTCTTTCTTGGTTGCAGATTGGTGTCTTGGTTGAGTAAAAAGAAAGATTCATTTTCCTTGACCATTGCTAAAGCTGAGTATGTTGTTGTTGCATCATGTTGCACAAAAGTTTTATGGAACAAGCAAACATTGAAAGATATCAAAGTAATGTATGAAGATCATATTTCTATCTTTTTGTGATAATACAAGTGCAATTAACATTTTAGAGAATCCAATGATGCATTCAAGGACAAAACATATATCCATTAGGAATCATTTCTTGAGAGAAAAGGTGGTCGTGAATGAAGTAAGACTTGAGTATGTACCTATGAAGGATCAAATTGTTGATATATTTATGAAGGCTACTCCTAAAGATGCTTTTGAGTATCTATGGGAGAAGTTAGGGGTGATTACCTTTCCTTTCTTGAACTAGATGCATGTGGAGATGCATCAATACTATGGGTCTATGGATCTATCTTTCTTCTAGATTGATGTTTTGGTGGCTTCTTCTTAGGGGGAGTAGGTAGTGTCATGTGTTTTCACTGAAAGAATATTATGTGGTTAATGTCAAAGGGGAAATCAATGTAAAAAATATTTTTCCTTTTCCATTGTTGTCAAAGGGGGAGATGAGCTAGATGTGAAAAATATTATCTACTGAGATTAGGAAGATGTCAAAAAGGTTATCTACTGAGGGGGATAAACATAATGTAAAAAGTGTTCAAAGCTAGAGTATTATCTTTGATGTTTTTTCACATCATCTATTTCCATCAATGAAAAAGGGGGATATTTTTGCAAGAATGAAGGTGTTTTCATTGATGTTAATTGGTTAACTAGTTATCAATTGGTTGTTGTCATTGATGTCATGGTTGCAGGTTATTGGCTATATATGTCGAGGATATTGAGAAAATTGTAATGGAAAGGTTGCATGTATTAAGTGGTTGCTCCAATTTTTTCTCCTATGCTGGTTTGGCTTAGATATGTTGATCATGGTTGCTGGAAGATGTTATATTCAAGATTTAGGTCTTAGATCACTATACCCTGTGAGTTATGTTCACTAGTTGTGGATTGTGCTTTTTAGGGTATCTGGCTGAGGTCTAGGAGAAATATAGTTGCTTCATATTTTTTCACTCGAGTCTTATGAATTTAGGTTCTAGAGTTAAGGTGATATGCTCATGTTGAAGATAATTTTTTCATCTCGAAAGATTGGATTGTGATAAGGGTTGTGTGTGCTTAATTGTTCGATGTGTTTTACGCTAGTTTGGATAACCTGATGTTAAACACTACTTTTGAAGTTAATGAAGCATTTTGGGACTTATTTGGTTCCTCATCAAGTGTGTGTCTAGGTCACCCTCATTCTAATTCCACCCTAAAATATTTTGGTGCCAACCTAATTTAAATTTAAATGATGTATGGCCAAGTTTAGATATGTTTCAAAGTTGAATATGGTATAAATACAAGATGAGATATTGATGAAAGTGAAGTACAAAGAGATAGTGAAAAGATATAGATCAAGATAGATGCAAAGTATATGTGAGACATTTTGTATGTGATTTGAGTTTGGAAGATCAGTGCAAAGTCTAATTGTTGATTTTTTGGATGCAAAGAGTTGGAGGTGTACTCTATCATTCAAGCATGTCTGCAAGTGGTTGAGTGAATTGTGGTGGAAATCTCTATTACATTGATATTTTATTCTCTTTGTAACATATCTCTTCTATCTTCTTTGTATCTGAGTGGTAGTGAGCCCTTCGGGTGGTTGACCCTTGTTGGACAATGAGTCCTTGTTTTGGTAGTGAGCCTCATCAAGCAGTCAGCCTTTGTAATTAGTTTTGATATTCTTTATATTATGAGCTAATGTTCACCATGGTTTTTCCCTTATTTGGTTTTCCACATAAATCTGGTGTTACTATGTATGTGTAATATTTTTTTAGTTTCTATCTTTGCACTTAATGTTTAATTATTTTACCAAAGTAAAAAATTTATGATTGATCTAATCTTTAGTGAAAGTATTAAAGGTTAAATTAAATGTCACAACTAATTCACCCCCCTCTCAATTGTCTTGTTCAACAAATACAAATTTTTTCTCACCGATATCCATCTCTCCCTAATAAATCCCTCAATACTATGCTTTTCTTTATCTTTCAAGGTTTTAGAGGGACTATTTTTATGTTCCGACTAAAATTTACATCTCCCTTTGATGTACTTATTTATTATTGGGATATCGACAGGACTTGGAAAATTCTTACTTCAATATCCTAGAGTCCTCTCGAACCCTTTCTTAGGGTACTATTAGACCATCTCTTTGATATTTGTTTGTCACTCTGATTGTTTTACACATTTCAATTTTGACCAATGAGATTATAATTTCTTAATTTCAAGGTGGTTCATCTTCAATAAATTTCATGTCTCCAACATATATCACTCCATTGAAGGTACCTTTAATTATCTTTTGTTGATATATTTCTTTCCTCTTGATATATGTACTTTTTGTTTGTTGGGTTTTCAAAGGGACTGTACAAACTATCTCTTTGACATTTCGTTATCACTTCAACATACTTACAAGCTTGTCATATCAATACTTTCTAAGCTAGAGCCATGAATGTTATTGTTTTCATGCACATTGTTCCATTGAAGGGACTCCAAAATATTTCCTTTTGACAGCCTATTGTGTCCTTAATGATGTCTTGTTGGACTATCTAAGGGACATTGAAGCAAGTCCCACTAATATGGCTTGATCTCTTCGACATAGTTTATATTAGGATTCAGTAGAAAATGCAAGCTTAAGAAAATAACTATGGGAAAAGATATGGGATATTCACAATGGTGAATTTATGTGACACATTAAATAACATGGTGCATAAATGAATCATACAAAGACATAGGTTAGGGTAAAAACATACATGTATGATGGAAGGTATCCTAGGTAATGATATAACATAAAATTTTTGGACCTAGAAAATGAATAGTACAAGGGTTAGAACTTTTTTAGTGGACTCCTCGAACTAGAGTTTGACAAGCATTGAATATAAGCTAGGTGAAGAATTTCTAGTCCTAACATAAGCATTGGTGAAAGAGGTGAGATTACAATTGATTAAGAACCTAAAGATTTTGAATACTATGAAAGAAGTTGAAAGGTTAGCTATACTATCAAAAAATGGGTCCCTTGACATTTTCACACTCATTTGGATCCTCCTCATGCAATTTGGCTTAATGTTGCCTTGATTTAGTGTTGTAATGTGGTTAACACATTCACATTAGGTCTTGGGCCCTTCTGAACTAATAGAATTTAATGGTGCCTTTCTAAAGTGTTATGAAGTGTTGTAACACACTTTCACACTTTTCTAGGGTTTCATCAATTAACTAAGCTTAATAAACCTATTTTTAATTAAAATAAACCTTAACCTTGCCTTATTTGGATTGTTGTAAAGTGTTGTAACACACTTTCACATTCCTCTAGTCTTGTCATTAATAATTGGGATTTCTTATGCTTTAATTGGCTCTATTTTGCATCCATGAGCCTCATTTATTGCATCTTTTCAAGGATAATCTTGACACCAATTAGTAGCCAATCATAATTTAGGTGTTTCAGGCTTGTGTGGCCCATATTTAGTGTTTGTGACTCATTCACCACCTTAGGAAAATGAGTCTCGCCTAGGTCTTTTTGGCCCCAATGCAAGTTTCACACATTTCTAGACACTTTTCATTTTTGGTCCCATACATTATTTGTAATGGGATGCATTCACCACCTTGGGAGAATGAGTCCCATGTGTCCCAAAATTGAAATTAATTGAAATTCTTGGTGGGATTTTATTCTCCTATATCTGGTGTCAACTTGTAGAGTTGTAATTTTGGGAATTCTTACATAATTAAGTATAAATACAAGGTTCTTTCACTCATTTTTTCCTAAAAAACATTCAAGTGACCTAAGACTTTTGTGAGAATATTCTTAGTGGCAAGTTGAGTTTACAAGAGCATTCAAGTGTCTTCAAGAGAATTCAAGAGAATTCAAGGGAAAAATTATTCATCAATTATTGCAACAATTCAAGATCCATCATCATGACAAGGTTCTAATTGCATTATTTCATGTTCATGTTTAAGTAGCTTATTTCATAATTTGGTTTAATTACCTAAATAAGGTTTGACCAAGGCAAACCCCCATTCCCCAATAGTCAACAAGTTATTCTCCCTCTCTTTGTGTGAATGTAGATCTAGGTTCTTTGAAGACTTGGAGATCATTGAAGATTAGGTTACAAACTTGTTAGAGTTGTCTCCCCATTTGTAGGGTCAAAATATTCACTAAATACTCATCTACAACCCCAAAATCAAGGTTTTGGATCTAGGAACTTGGAGAAGCAAAAAGAGAAGACTGAGAGGTGCAGATCAAAACTTTGAATTTCCAAAAAATCCAAACTAGACTCATTCGCCACAAGTGGCGAATGAGTCCCACTATAGGTGTTTTTTGGAGATATTTGTAGATTTGAATACCCATTTTCCCAAAACTTGCTCCTGTGCAAAAATCCAAAACTTGGATTAATTCACCCAAAATGGGAACTGAGTCCCACTAGATCAAAAAGTCAACAATTTCAACATTTCCAGAGTTGTTTCCAATCTTTGGAACAACACATTTCTAGGTGCACACATTCTATTATGTAGATTTTTTTTTTGTTCTTCTTCCATTTTAAAGTCATTTAGTTCAATTTTGCACCAAACTAGGTTTTTCATTTCATCTTACATTTCATTATCTTTTCTAAGCCCTAGCTTGGTGGTGAACCCCTCTTCTAATATGAAATTATCCCCTAGGATACCCTATTGTCAAATCTCTTTTCTCTATTCTTGTGGTAAGATCTCTAGGGTCATCCTTGAATGTGAACTATAGAAGATTGTTTCCCTAGGTTCTAAACCCTAGTGGAACCAAAATTATATCTTACAACAACAAATAGTGATCAAATTTCTTATGATAGTCATGAGTTATGGAGGTTTTCATTGCTCATATAAGAGATTTTTGTGTCTAAGAGGGTGAATTTCATAATAGTTTTTTCACAATGGAATGACAATGACATGAATATGCATAATGAGCTTAACATGATCATGCCACACTCATATTAATTTTTTTATAATAGTTATAAGATGCATGAGAGGGTAGGGTTCCTAGAAAACGAATGTTAATTTCAATATATAATCTTAGGTTCCTTAAAGACCAAATAGTTAATGATAATGCAAGGGAGAAGTGACTGAATAGACTCAGATGTGGATCTCTTGTGAATGATATTAGAGAATTGAACAAGATAGACTTGGACTTGATATTCTTTTTGTATGGTAATTTTGTGAAGGTCTTCTTAGAGAAAATAAAGTTTCAAAACGTATAAGTGGTGGAATCAATGGATTCTTGAAATAATAAGGCCTATTGGGTAGAAGATGTAAGGTTTCCAAATGATAGACATAAATTTTGAGGCACAAAAGAAACTTTCAATACATGCAAGAGATATTGTGTAGAGGTAAAATGTTGAGATTATGGATGCACAGTCCACGAAGCTTTGGAGTCTTCAATGGAGGACCATTTTCCAAGAAAGATAATCAACCACATAGAAAGTGTTGCAACTAGGCATGTACAATGGAGATTCTATTATAATGATGTGATATATTACAAATGAACAAAATGCCTGATTATATAGGAAAAAGAGAAAACCTAAGATGCATGAGATGTTGCCATGTGTCATGCTCTAACAACATGTGAACCCTATCTAGGAAATTATTAAATTTTGAGATAAGTTATAAAAGGACAACTCATCTTCTAGAAGGAATCTTATCCCTACAAACATGGAAGGGGACATTATCCCATTATTAAATGATTTATTAAAATGCAACCTAGGACTAAATTATGCAAGACCTAAGTTAACTTATCCTAGTGTAATAATTAATTAATTACAATAAAACCCCCCCATAAGTGCAACTTAGGGAGGAAATGCAATGATTATGCAGAGATGATGATGATGGGTCCCAACTACAAGGCCATGTTAGGTACCCATGTACATGATAAAGATGCTAAAAATCTCCCACAATCAGAGAAAAGGGGAAAACCCAGTGGGAACAAAACCCCTCTCCAAAAAGGAGATGAAAATACAAAAATGTGAGATAGGATGGGAAGGATGGAGGACTCCCAAATACCCCTAATGGACACCATTTGTCACATGGATACAATACAATAGCCCCCCCATAGGAGGGAAAGAGAGAGACTATATAGCCCCTCTAGAAGATGAGATCACCAGCAAAAATGGTAAGTGTGTGAAGACAAAATGAGATCCAATGTGAACAAACAACTTGTCTCCCTTGCAAAAGAAAAAAAACCAAGTGCAAGTGCAGAGATGCTTCCCATTCTAGATAGGAACTAAAGGAAGGAAGGATGAAGATGGATGTTGATGATGTCTCTGAACTCTGCTCAAATGTATCCTTTCCTGAAGATGAAGATACCAAAATCAATGAAGAGGGTGACAAAGTAGGATGATCTGGAAACTAATGTTGAACAATATCCAAAGACTGAGATGTGATGAATATGATGGAGACTTGATAGCCCCCTTGAATGAAGTGTCCTCAAAACCAATTAAAGAAGTCTGAAGCAAAAAATGTGTCCACACCACAAGTCTCCCACTAGGAAGAAGAAAATCCAATGGTGGATGCTAAAGAAACCTCAAATATTGAATGGAATGATAGGGAAGAAGTCTCATACATGAAATCTTTGAAGAGAAACCAAGTGCCCTTAAGATATTTTTTGGATTCCCAATCAAGGTTGAGAAAAAGGGATGAGGAGGCTCAAGAAAACTCTCCAAAGTGAAATATAAATAGAGGAGTGATATCCGTTCAAGAATTTCCTCCAAACTTGTAGAAGTAGCCAAGTCAGTGATACCTGAAACAAAGCCATCCTTTGATGTGAAGTTTGGAAAACTAAATGTGTCTTGACGAATGATGATGGTGGAAGCCTCAATCAATGATTTTGGACAAGGAATCACTGAATGTGAAGAGATACCAATAGTCTCTGATGGAGAAGAATCACTTGAAGCAACCTTGTCAACCTCTTTGGAAGACTCAAGGCAATCAGCCTCTTGTACAAAAATATCATCATGGGGTACTTAATTTGAAGAACAATATTCTAAATTGTGATCACCAGGGAAGGGTGGAGTATCTTGATCTCCATATATCTGGGTAAGTGCACCAAGATGGTTGCACTTTTGTGGCCACAAAAGTGAAAAATGAGACAAAACGCGTTCGTGTTATAACGCGAAAGCGTTATGGCTTTTTAAAAGAAAAAAAAAAAGTGAACATTCTTCATTTGCTTTTTACTAGTTTTCATTTCTGCCCGCGGCCAAAAACCCTGCATTACGCGCTCACGTTGTTGAGGAGGTGATTTCTTCACATTTGATCAACTTGAGTTTGATTTTCTTCACAAATATGGCACCACGACGACGAAGAGATGTAAGAGGTAAGTTTTGTTTGGTATTTGTAATGAATTTTTTTGTTTTAAATTGATTTTGTTTGTTTTAGTTTAGAAATGAATGATTTTTTTTTAATTTGTAGGAAATCCTCAACAAGAGGAGGAAAATCCTCAACCAAATCAACCTCAACAAAATCAACCTCAACAACAAAATCAACCTCCCCCACCATTCTCTCAATACCCTCTGGCACTCAAGAAAATTTGAGTGAAATTGAAAACAATAAAAAAGAAGTTGAGGATCTTATTAGTAGGTTGAGTGATCAAAATTCTTCAACCACGAGAAAGGATACATCTAGCGTGTTCAATTGAAGGATTTGTTAAAAAATGTGGATGCAATTACCCAACAAATATCTGGATGGAAAAATAGGAGGCAAACATCTAGGGCATATTATGTAGATAAATTATCATATAAACAAGTTAAAGATTTAAAGATTACTAAAGGCGATTTGTGCTCTCTATTCACTGACCCTAGAACAAATCAAAATCTCACCCTCAATGCAAAGAGGTTTCCTATCCATTGGTGCCACCACCTAGAGATTAGGAACCATTTTTATGACAGATGGTATATGGTCTTTGATTACCCACCGTGCAATAACTGTGAAGTCCCCCAATATTTTCTTAGGAAATTATACTGTGAGTTTGTATTGAACCAAATCCTAATTATTTTGATATGAAGGAGTTTCAGGGGAGAGGTGGGGGTCAGACAGATAGGCCTCGTGCACAGCCGGATCCTACACGACAGGGAGACGCACCTCTCGCTAGGCTTCACATGGCAGATTGCATGCCGGTAATTGCAAAGGAGAGTGCTGATGTAGAGACTTTGCAGGTGATCACATCCTTGACTCGGAGTGTCATCCACCACACTAGCCCCATTGTATAGTGCAATCCAGGGGAGTCTTCAGGTGGTGGCCTTCGAGGCCATGTGTGTCGATCTTGCAGAGCCACTTGTTCATATGACCCTACCGGCCCTCAAGAGGGTGCTACACAGGATCCATATACTCCTACGCAGCCTAATCCGTATGCATCTACGGTGATGGAGAGGGTGGCTGACATTCTGCATGATGCATATGGTATTGACAGTTAGGTAAAATTGAACATGTTCATTGAATTTAGTTTATTAAATTTTAATTGTCAAATGCAAGATTAACTAATTTAGTTTTATTATTTTAATAAAATTGTAGGGTCACATGTGACCCGGTACCTGATCAATCTACTTATTTTGCAGTACACCTATCAGTGGGGTATGTAAAGTTAGTAAACAATTATAAATTGATTACATATGTTAATAGCATTTTTACTTAATGGTATTTTAATATGTGATTTTGGATGTTGAACAGGGTGTTGTTGGAGGTTTCAAGGAAACACCTCTGAGTGCAAGTAGATTTGATCAAACTTTCACTGAGGTAATATAGAATAAAGAGAACTTAAAGTTAATGAATTCTAAGTTTAATCTAAATTTGTGTATATATAGTCATAAGAGTATATGGGTTCACTAGGTTATTATTTGAAATCTTTTAAGAATGGTCATACCATGATTGTTTGTCTTAGAATTCCTACACTAGCAAGCTATATATAATAAAAATTTAACATGGAACGACAAAGGTAGAGCTACATTCTACTCCATCCTATATAATTTTTTTGTGATGTCAATGTAACCAAGAATAAGACGATGGATGTCCTACATGATGTCAATGTAACCAAAAATAAAATTTCTATCCTCGACCCTATCTATCAGCCAAGACTCCTTCAATATCTCCTAGACGCTTGGAGATGCTTAAGACTAGGTCAAAATACCCTATATTCTCTTCATTTGTTGCATAGCTCATCAAGTTTCCCTATATGTTCTCTAACTAATCATGATTGCATGGAAAGAAGTTATAATTACTCATTAAACTCTCAACTATTGGAGCCTCCTCAAACTTTCCCATAGGACATGGAAAATGCTTAGAAATGATTAAATTCCCTAATAGGGTGTGGGAGATCTTTTAGGAAAACATTTGACACTAATTTGATCCATTGAATTCTTCTTCATTCTTATATATTCCTCAAATATACCTTGCAATACCCCTATCATACCTAAATCTGCTACATTCATGTCCTTGTTAGCTAGCATGTAGGTGATATAGTATGGTCCATGAATTTTTATGTCTTCTTTTTTCATTTTTCTATATAGTCCTCTTTTATCTCACTACTACGTCCTCACATAAAAAGAAAAGAAAAACATTACTTCTTTTTCTCATCTAAGGCCCCTAAGGTTTTAAACCCCTTAGATGCAAGGATTCAAAGCACATCAACCATGTGGTACAAATGACTAAATCCCAAAGACGATCTGTAGCAATGAAAGAGTTTGGAAAGGTAGAGAGAGCTGCACTGGTGACTCGAGCCATTTCAAAAACAAAGCCAATTAGGCTAGCAAACATGTGGATCAGGACAACATTTGGTGGAAGAGGAAGAAAGATGACTAGAACTCTGGAGGCCCACCATAGTGGATTTTGATATTCAACCATGAGAGCAAAAGAGAGAGTTGATATCATGTATCAAAACATTAAGCATGCATTCTTCCAACCAATGGATAAGGAGATGATTGCTTTTCTTCATTTTCATTTGCATAACCATATCATGGCGTGGGAACCATGAAGACCAAGGATGTCCGGTTTTATGTGGAGGTAATGGATGTGGTCCAAACTTTAGGAGGGGTAAGAAGGTCAATGTATGATCTTGATGAATGATAGAAGAGGGGTTGGTCAGACAAACCAGGGGCACCTAGTCATGAGTAGGGACCTATAGGTTAGATTGGTGAAGAAAAGCACCAAGGAGGTCTTACAAGGAAAGGCCTAGAGTAGGTACATACAAGGAAAGGCTCCTGCCTGCCTGCTCCTCTTCCTCTATTTGAACCTCCTTGAGGTCCTCTACCCTGGTTATGTCCACCTCTTGTAGATGTTTCACCTCCATGCTCTATGAGTTTTGACTCTCCTTGGTCTCTTTGGTCATTGCCTCTACCTTGGTAGCCACCATGCTGTCCTCTTTGATCTCTTCCTTTGCCTTTTCCCTTAGAAGTCTGATCTTGCTTCCTCTTACTCCTCTCTTCAATCTTTAATGCCAATTGATAACATTGGTGCATTGTTTTGGGGCTTAAGAGAACCATCTCCTCTTGAATGTTCCACTTCAAACCATTGAGATACCTTGCCACCTTGATACTTTCATCCTTTGTGACATTGTACCTCATGCAAAGTCTTTGAAACTCCTCAGTATAGGAACTCATCTCCTAATCTCTTTGCCTCAAACTCTGTCTCCTCTTATGCAACTGAATTTCATAGTCTTTAGGTAGGTATGCTTCTTTCACCTTGGCAACCATTCCCTTCCAAGTAGAGATAGGTTGCTTGCCTTCCTTCTCCCTCTCTATCTAAATGAATTTCCACCAAGTTAAGGTAGAACCTCTTAGTCTTGATTTAGCCACTTTTACCTTTTGTGCTTCAGTGACTCCATCACACTCAAAATGGTTTTCCATTCCCTCTATGCAATCCATAACTAAATCAGCCTCC
>VDFB02125651.1:0-26617 GCA_007258455.2 Sequoia sempervirens | reverse complement strand
TGGTTTTGTTGTCATTCATCCTCAAGATGTCTCTGATGTCGAACTCTTCAAACCAATCGATCGTGTTCCAAACTCAGTTTCTATAATGATGTAGGTGATCCTTTCTGACCTAGAAATATCCTCTGATTGGTTCATCGATCAACTCTACATCCCCTTTAACACATATGAGCTCGATTCCCATGTCTTCAAAAAATTTGAGGCCTAACGAAAGCACCTCCCTTTTAGCTTCAGTGAATTCCAATTGTAGGTAGTATGCAAGTGAATGCAACTATCCTTTAGAAGAGATGATATTTTCCCTTGCTCTTGAACCTATAGTTGAACAACTGCCATCAAATTGAATTATCCATAACTGTGTATCCTCTATTTGTCTCTTTTCAGAACAAGCAATGTTCTTGTCTTCAGTTTCTATCTCTAACAACGTTACATGATTACCAAGACCCATTTCTTGATATAGAATTTGGGCTAGAGGGTCTGGGGATTACACCACTATGAATTGAGATTTGGGCTCAAGTTCTATCTTGATTTTTCCCTCCTTTACAGGAATGGTCACGAATGACCAATCTAACTGTATCTCACCACCAAGATCTCTATAGAAGCTCTGGCTCAACGACATTCCATAGCTGGTTGGAATGTCAGCCACTAGAATAGTCATCATTATATTTTTCTATGGAAAAGCTGTCAACCTTATTGAGCATCCTTCAATTGTTCGACCAATGGCATTGACTTAGACTCAAGTGAATAGCACTTTTCCTATGTCTTAGTGCACAAAAGACCTAATGCATTAATCACTTGTAGAGGCATGATGTTTTCTGAGGCTCTTGAATCTATGATGCAATTTCTTAGTTTGAATCCTCCTATATATAAAGATATATAGAAAGGTTTGGATTTTTCTTCCCCTGGAACAGATGACTCGAGAAATGTAGGTTGAATTGAAGCTTCTTTCTTTACATGTATTATTCTGTTTAGCTACTTAGTATGATCATGAAGATACTCCAATTGTAAAATTTTAAACTTGGTCTTCGTTATGGAGTTTACAATAAGAAAATTGGATAGAGATGGGTCTTGAGCAACCGCTTTAGCGTTCTCTTATGAATTTTTAAAAGTGGAAGTTGCAACCACTTCCTTAATTTTCTCTTTAGCTCTCTGCCTTTCTTCTTCTTCCTTTTGCACTTTAAAGTGCAGAGAATGTGTAAACACATGCACTAAATGTCTTTCATAATTTATTGCAAGAGAGTAGTGGCAGAGGTCTTTTTTTTCTTCAATAACGTGTTCAAAGTATTTCGTTGTAGAGTTTCCATCGAAGTTGTCCATCTGTGGTAAGATTGTAACATTCAAACTTAGTGTAGGGACAAAACTTGAACTGGGTGTAGCACCAGTGAATCCCAAGATCTAATTCATTCTTAAGTTCTCGGGACATGTAGTATTGGTATGTGCATTAGTCTCATGGAAAGAACAAAATACTGCATTTTGTGTAGCTTTAACTATTTGTCTCGGTGGAGGTGCTGGCAGTCGTGGCCTATAATTGTTGTAATATTGAAAGTTATTCCTCCTCGGCTGGTACAATTGTTGAGATTGATACTACTATTGAGGTTGATATTATGGTGGTGTTAGTGCAAGCATCTCATTGGATACCTTCTGTAGCAGTGGATCTCGAGAACTCTGAACTAAAATATTTATTGAAGCCTTCTTCATCTTTCCTGAGGTGATCATATTATCTTCCAGCTCAATCACATGTTCTTGTGCATCTGTCAATTCTACTTCTTTTGTTGTCTTTAGGAAGAAGGCTATCTCTGATGGAAGAGCATTTATGAAGCAACTCATTAGAATACTCGGTGATGGATTAAGTGTAGAAGAAAGTCATGTAACAAGATGATTAAATCTTTCTACAAACTCCCTCATGGTCTCGTTGTGTTCCATCTTTGAATTGACAAGTTGGGTAAACAACAGATGACCATCTTTAGTGGGCTTGAATCTCGCTCATAATTTCCCAGCTTGTAATAATTCCTAGCTCTAGATGATTGAACCAGTCGACAACATTCCCAACAAGAGTCTCCACAAAGAGATGCACTGTGATGTCTTCATGTCCTACATCCAACACTGTGCAAGCCATTGTGAACACAAAGATATGTTCATCTGGGTGTTGACTCCTGTCATTATAAAATTGAGGAAAGTGATTCCTTGACCCTTTAGGTAACTCTTGATGTTCCCGGAAAGCCAAAGGTCCAATTTTATTACCCCAAGGTAATGGGGGTGGCCATCACTAATTCCTATCAACATTATTGTTGTTATCACACATTGCTTTTGGTCGGATCACCCTGTTCCTCCTGATAGGAGCAATAGGATGCCAAAATGGTCATTCTCGTGACATAAAGTGTAATATTTCTTGAAGTTTTATGCCACATGCCCCACAGTGGGCACCAAAAAACTATTTGGCATTTCAATTTGCACCTCTAGAATGTGAATTAGAAACAGACAACTATCCACATATATACTACTCTTTGAATTAGGAGGGGAAGCTCCCTCTTTGCTGATTTAATGCTTAAATTATAAACTAAACTAAACTAATTTTCCAATCTTTTTGTTCTCAGCTAAGAGCACAAGGTTATAAAACTCTAGCATCGTAGCTGAGATTTTGTCTTTTTAGAATTTCAACTACGACTAATCCTACTCTAATGATTCTTTTAAAAACTTAAGTAAACTCATAGTTTGAGAGTTACAAGTGAACAAGGAAAGTTCTTGGTAACACAAATATTTAAAGAAACTTCCTCTCAATGCACACCTGAAGACTCATTATAATTTTTGATGCAAGCTGAAATAAAGATTATCTAAGAACATATAAAAAAAAACTTAAGAAAGTAGATCAAAGCAACAAAGCAGGCATAAGATTTCCTTTCTCAAATTTCAAATAATGACTATAATTCTGGGACAATAGGATTGTAGCAATAACAGGCTTACAATTTTGAGATCAACCAGAATACAGTTTGACACAAATAATACATGAATTGAACAATAACTTGCAGCAAAACATAGGCATGTAAGCTTGCTCTTACACTAGGTGAACAAACATTGAATAACAAATTGTAGGCAAAAGTAGGCTCAATAATTTTCTATCACAATAACAATTAAAGAAAAATGGGCGAGACTGCCCTTAGTTATACACAAGTGAAGAAGTAGGGAACCCTAAAATCTCTTTTCTTTTACAACAAGAATTGCCAACATGGAAGCTTTATTTCTAAAACTAAAAAAAGTTAACTATCTAACAACCCATTGAAAGCAAAAAACAAGGAAAGTGCCAATTATTACAACTTGATTCTTTTCTTGCTTGCAAAGAATAGATAAGCATGAGACAAGAATAGAAAGAAAACTTGGAAAAGGCATTGAGTTAATTGCTGCTTTAAATCTATCTTTGGAGATCTTTGTTGTCCTGATAAGATAACTCATCCATGTTGGTATTTAGGGAAACAATATCTGCCAAAAAGCTAGTGACTACCTCATTATTAAAGGCATTGGTACTATCTAAGGTAATATTCCACTTTTCCAAGATTTCCTTGTCTTTTGCAATCGAACTTAGAAATTTTTTTGACCTCTTCGGCTACTTTATCAAATTCTGCTGACATCACTGCAATTTGATTCATCTTGTTGGCAACATGATCAAAGATTTTGGAATTCTTCTTCTCTTTTAGCCACTTTTGTGCAACTCTTTTTTCTGTATTTGTGTTTCTGGATGTACCACACCTTTTCACACTCTTTAATGGAGATGACTAAGTTTTTTGACCAAGGTGGTTTTGAAAAACACTTTTCAACATCATTTGTCTTGAGGCTACAAATAACCTGCCCATCTGTTGCTTGAATTTCTCGTGTTGTTGGATTTTAATGCTTGAAAAAAGAAATTACAAACTCTAGAATTTGCACTGAGATAGGGATTGAAGCTGTTGCAAGTAATCTAGAATGACCAAGATGTCTGAATGCAACATTTCCTACGTCTTCCAAAGCACACAAATCGAACACTAGTTTTATATGATGCAAATCAATTTCAAAAGTTTTCAGATAATCATGATACAACAAAAACGTGGTTTTGAATTCAATGGGAGAGTACTCCATGCTGAAAACTCAAATTTTGATTGTGAACTCGACTATGCTCGGACAAGTTTTGCACAAAAGCCTAAAAATAGCTCATTGATTTTTCTTCTTTAATAGAGAGATTTTTTCCAAAAAAATATGAGATATGGGTTTTGTGAACAATCTCAATGTGAAGAGACCTAGATTATCCGATTTGGAAAATATTGATTGCTGATTGAAAAAGCAGAAACCCTAAAATTTTAGGATTTCCTTGAAAAAGATGAGAGATGGGTTTTGTGTAGAATCAAGTTTTAGAGCTCAGACCTAGTTGATTAGATTTTGAAAATATTGAGGTTTTCTCGAAAAAGTGTAGAAAAAGTAGGTTCTTGAAAATTCTAAAATTTTCCAAAGTTGTAGAGAATCAAAAACCAAGCTAACTCGAATTGTTGAAAATTGAAAAAGATGACCCTCATCTTCTGAAAAATGATGCCCTTGAAATTTGAAGCATGAAAAAGTGAGCCTCTGAGCAACCCGGTCTGGAAAGTATGAAGAACTCTAAAAAGCAACATGTTTTAGCCTTCAAGTCTTGATATGAATAAAACTATTTGTTTCCTCCTCTCTTGCTTTGGACACCACCTGCAAAAATATGTGAATAATGAATGCAAAGGCCTTCTTAAATAGGTTTTGAGGATAGAAAACATTTTTATTCTCCAGCTTTAAATCTTTGAAGCCAATCCTAAGCTAGATTCATTTAATGTGGACATTGCTCTGAATGTTGAAGGATGAAATTTTAAAATTTTACTAAGGCATTGAACTTTGGGTGCCCTTCTTGGTAGACTTAGCCATTTTTCTTGGTATTTCAAAATTTTTCCTGATTTTGACCTTTGTTTGATTCTCAATTTCGAGTGCTTGGTGAATCCTGTAAACTGGATGATGATCTTGTTGCAGAACTTTATTGAATCTGGAAAGATTGTTTTGGAGGCAACATTTGATAAAAAATGATTATGGACCCCCAAAATCTTGGGCACCCTTGGCTAGCAAGGGTGCCTTTACTCAACAGAGAATTTTTTTTTATGTTCTTCATTTTACATTGCTTTTTGTCTTTCTAATGAATTCTCATTTCTAGATGCTCAAGAGGCTCGATGAACTGACTGTTGGATTCGTTGGATAGCCTAAAGTATTATGTAAAAGATCTTCTGGAGATAACTGGCCTAGAAAAGTAGTTTTGGGGGGTCAAAAGCTTGGGTTCCCCTAGCTAGCTAGGGCACCCAACTCCTCCAGAGTTAGAATATTTTCTAAAATTTTCATGATTTTTATTCTTTCTCCTCTGTCAAGACTTCTTCGCTCGATCTGATATTCTAGTTGGTTGATTGATGTGATGAACTTGCTGTTGGATTTTGGAAATTTTGAGTTTTTGACCCACATGCATGACATGCAAAAATCCCATTTTTTCAACCTTTTTGACAATTTTACAAGACTTTTACCAACTCTTTCAAAATGCCTAAATGTAGCAAAAAACTAATAATTTCGGATTCAATATTGTAATGTGAAAATTTTCCTCAAAGTTAACATAAAAATATCTTATATTCAAAAAATTTATTGCTTCAATAGTAAAATATACCTTTGGGGTTTTGTGTTTGACTTCTTTGCATAGATGAATCCAAGAAGAATATTATGAATTCATGGAGTATGATGTAAAATTCGCCCCTCGATAACTACAATTTTTTTGTTTTGTTTTTCAATTCAATTACCAACTTAACCAACCAACAATCTTCCATATAAATTAAAAGTGATTATTTTATAATTTCTTCATTCACCATGTTGGTAAAAAACTCAATGTCACCACTTATATTCTTACACTCAAAAGTGTTAAGCTGCTATAGTCAGGGTCATCCCTAGACCTATACCTAAACCTCGAGGGTTCATGATGGTCATACCTACAAGCCCCCTCATGGGATATAAGAGGCTTTGTATTTCACCCACCAATGTTAGAGGGAGTTCATTCTCTCCTCTTGTATGAGATATTTGATCTCACCTTTAAATCATGACTATAAAATAATCATAAGCTATCAACTTGTTCCAATTATATTAGAACAATCAAAATATGCCATCAAGCATTGGATCCATACAAAAAATTACTAATCACTAGTTTACAAACATGCACAAATACACAAGGGTCATATCATACCATAATCCCAAGATCACACACACAATGACTATCTGAAGAGTACATCTCATATATACAAGGTGACTAGCTCATACACATCACAAGTACAACCATGACTACCTCATATTCACATCACAAATACAGCAGTGACTAGCTCATACACATATCACAAGTACAATAATGATTTGATCATACGCATATCACAAGTACACTAATAATTGGATTATACACACACCTCAAGTAAAATGACACCTAGTTCATATATAAATCACAAGTACAATAGTGACTAGATCAAGAATGCATCACATATATCCAATGTGATAATCCCAACAATACATCACATGTTTGAACATATAAAGAACACTTGGTAAAGTGGAAATGGAAGCAACGTACTATATTCATCATCCCACTACCTAATTCATAATCACATAAGCCTGCAAATGAATCTCACTTGAAAAAGGAATTTTGATGCATATCGCATACTACATCATGATTCCCATCCTTTTCCTAATCCACCTCTATATATTATAATGGTTCTATAGTTGCATTGGAGAGATAAAATCACTAATTGTGGATATATCACTTTTCACACTTTATTTATAATCAAGTCTATAAACTATTCTTCTCACTCATTCTGAGCACTTTGGCATATTAATTACCAATATCTATAGTAGCTCATATAGTATGGAATGGTTATGTAGTAATGACTAGTGTTCACTTCCTTAATAGTGTTTACTAGGTGGCATTATGGAGAGAAATGAAAAATGCAAGGCATTGAGAGATACATTTAAATTATGGAGCTTGTTTAGAGTGATATTTTTGGTCCATTTTCACACCCTTATTCTTTTACCTGGATAGATATGTATTTACCTTCATTGATGATTGTATGAAGTATACTTTGGTGTACATTCTCTAAGAAAATTTTGAGGTCTTTGAGCACTTTCAAGATTTCACATATTTTATGGAGAAACAATTAGGAAAATATATCAATATTTTATGCACAAGTAAAACTTGTGAGTATGTCAACCATGATTTTGAGTAGCTTTGCACTTCAAATAGGAATGATCTATACTACATAGTTCCATATCTAGTACTTGGTAGCATAGTGAGGTAGAATGAAAGAATAGATATTTTAGGAAAAAAAATAATTTCATGATACACTCTATATCTCTTGTGCCTTAGTATTGGGTTGAAGGGAATATTATTTTGAATCTTGGATTGTTTGGACATCTATAATAAAAAACTTTACGATTTTTTATTCTTGAGCATGACCCCACAATCATGAAAAGAAACTTAAAGTCATGGATGCACAAATAAAGTCTTATTTTTTTGTAGGTTATCCCAGTGATGTAAAGGTATCTCAACCCCTTAACCTAATCACACATGATTTATTAATTGGGAGGATTATTTAGTTTAATGAGGGATCTTTCATTAATACTTATTATCCTACATAAACACATTAGAGTTATTATTGAGAGAAGATAATTTTGAGAATTCAAATCCACCTAGGTAGATTCATGGGAATGAGGATTCTTCTTCGTCTACTCTAATGATGAGAGCGATGATGAGGATTCACCTCCTTCCTCTCTTATTCATAATTTGGAGGCTAATAATATCCTCTAGATTCTCTTAATATAGCTCCACTTTGGGCATCAAAGAAACTATAGGATGCAGGTGAGTGGGTTGGGGATCCATTAGATACTAGAAGGAAAAGTTAATAGTTATAGGGATTTCCACATTATTTCATTCCAATTTCCTAAGATGCAATATATTTTCACATGGCCTCTAGCATTCCTAAGTGGGATATAGCTATGTAGGAGAAGATTAGTTCATTGATCAAAAACAACACCTGGGATTTTGTCCCACTTCCTAGGGAAAGAAACTTATTCAATGTAAGTATACATAACAAACAAACTATGTAGAAAATATATCAATGAATAATTTCAAATCTTGGTTGGTTGGAGAAGGTTTTCACAAGTTCCGCTCATTGATTACATCAAGACCTTTATACCCATTACAATGAAAATTTACAATTGAATTATAATTGCTATTATAGTAGCTCATCAATGAGAGGTTCGTCATATGGATGTGAAGAGTAACTATCTTCACATGGACCCTTGGAGGAGAAATACATGGGGCATGCATAGGTATTTTTAATAGGATTATTCTATGTTGTATAGACTTTATAAATATATATGGTCTTAAATAGCCTCTTTAGATTTATATACTAAGATGGATTATTTCCAAGTCTTACTATCAAATTCTCCAAATGTCATTCTAAACCAAGTGTCTACATTTTATTAATAAGATATTTATCTTATTTTTGGTTCTTATTTTGATGACCTATTAATCATAAGAAGTTACACATCCTCCATTGTGACAGTGAAAACTACCCTCCATGAAAGGATTTGATGATTGATTTGGATCTACTATATTACTTTTTGAGGATTTAGATCACTCAATTTTATTATGGAATCACCATTGAAAAATTAAAGTATGATCTTGATTTTTTCTCACAATTTCACATGGTATAGTACAAACCTTCTCCAACTCTCTTGATTTTTAGAGTCAAATTTGATGCTTAGTTATCTTTACCATTGGTTGATGATGATTTATATCAACAACTTGTTGGGAACCTCATTTACCTAACTTATGCTTGGAATTTCAAATTCAATAGGCTGATCTCTTATTTTATACAAGAGTCCCATGACCCACACTAGGAGGAAACTAGGTAGATTCTCCATTATATTTAGGGTGCATGTATAATTTTATGATTCACTATGTAATAGGTGTTATATTAATTTGGTAGGGTATACAAATTCATATTAGATAGTTGACTCTCAAGGTCATAAGTCTACTTTAGGTTACACCTTATCTCTCAATTTAGTTCTAGTGTTGGTTGATTAAGAAGTAGTCTAGTATTTTTGTATCTTCCACAAAGGCTAAGTATTGATGGGATATTAATGTCACCACCAACAACTCATTTTTTTTCAACACATCCTCACTAAGTTTGGTATCCAATCCAAATGACCATTTATCATTTTTTGTGATAAATAGAATGTCATTTAGATATCATATAATTTGTTCCACCATAAGCATGTTTAGTTTTATATGCACTATATTCAGGAGATCAATCATGAACATTCTGTCGATCTTTGGTACTACCTAATTTCAACTCAAATATTTGATATTATCACCAATCCATTTATAGAGATTTTTTTTAAGTTATGAACTTTATTAAGGGTGCAAGAGGCTTCATCTACAAGGCTACTTAGTCATTTATACTATTTAATTTCTTTACTTTTAGGGGCTATCCTCTCTAGGGGTAATTTTTCCCTTATATTTTTCTCTACATGTTTGAGGGGATCATTTTGTACATGGGTTCCTAATATGGATACAATTTTTTTAAGACCCAATCATGCTTCTTTTCTTAACCACCTAAGCTATGCTAACAAGGGGTGTTGGTGCGTTTTTTTTTTTTTTGCATTTAGTTTACCATTTTATTGCATATTATGTTCCTAGTATAAGATAAAATGGTTTAGTTGGGCATTTACTTAGGTAGGTTATACTTGCATCATGTGACTTGTACTTACCTAGTTTGGGGGAAATATTATACACACATATGACTACATCTCCTATAATCCAATGTAGTTTGTGAATTCACATTTTTTGGCGATGTGTCATATATATTGACACCTAGACACCTACTAATTTAATTTTATATACATACATTGATTATATATTGATCTACTATGCTTTCATTTAGTCTCTCAATATTGGGTGGCTTTCATAGCCAAATCTTACATAAAACCCCTAAAAATAAAGAAATACATTTTCACACAAGAGCATAATCAAACCCTAGGAAAAACTAATAAATGAACAAGAAGGAAACAAAAAATTAGATCTAAAATCTTAGTGAAGAAGAAAAACCATAAGGGAAAATCCTTGGTCATGTAAGAAAATGTCAGGTTCACAAAAAATTAAGGTTTTAAATCACACTTACATAAATATCTAGGATATTTAAACAAATTCTATGAATGAGCAAACAATGAACCTACATATAAGAGCCAAAAAAAATTACAAAAATAAACATATAAAAATTAAATGAAAAATAGGTGAAAATAGCTCTAGGGTTGATGATGGATAAATGCTGATAATTTTATGAATTAATTTATCACTATGAGATAAATAAATGCCTCAATTTGATAAATGTGTCCAAGTTAGAGATATCAAAAAAATTGAAGCATATCCTTCTCAAGCCCTATGAGTTCAATCCCAACTACTACGAATTTTATCAAAATGCAAAATTAATTTGAGCCATGTAAAATTGATTTGATAGAAAGTGTGTCAAAAGATCTTCTTGCCTTCATCTTCCATATATATAAGAATGCAAGATGGTGTCTAGAGATACCATCAAAAAGCTTGCAAATTTGCTATGTGAGTTGGTTCTTTTAGGAAAAACCCCATTATGGACCAAATTAATGGTAACGAGGAAGATTGAAGGCATCATTCACAAACATGTAAATGGCCTATATGTTGATGATATAGATTTCATTCTTTTAATATTTTTGAGTTTGAAAATAAATCCTCTAATAATTCTCCAATTCCATCATGATGTATTTAAATACACAATGTAATCAATTTTAGGTATAACCAATGGTCAAGGAACGAAAGATATATAGCCCCCAATGTTAGAGGAGGAATGTATGTTTTTGTTGAGTGGTGGTAGTATAGATGTTATATTTTCTTTGTGGGAATTGGGGATGCAAGTTTTATGGAGTAGATTATGATTTATGTCTAATCTTGGTGGGTGGGATTTGTATTCATATTCTTCATTTATACTTGTGATGTTGTTCAGACGAAGTTCAAGTGAACAAAGACTAGGTAAAGTGTCGTTAAGAAAGTTATCAATGATCATCTTTAAATAGAATGACATAACAACACGTTGTATGAAATATATACCAGAACACCTCACAATGGATAATAGAAGGTTTGGAGAAGGTGAGGAAATGTTGAATTTGAATTTAAAGTCTTGGCAGTTAAGAGTCATTTCCATGTTCATTAGGATTGACCAAGCCAATCTCACATTTTAAAAAGATAATATAAAAAGATAAAATAGTGATCTCAAAATATAAAACAAATATATAAAATTCAATATAAATGAAACCAAAATGAAAATAGATTAAAATTAGATCATGAATCAAACCTAACACAAAAATATGACATTACATATTTATATATACAATTATACTTGTTTGACGCGTCTACCCTATCGAAGAACACCAGTATAAACGACAGAGAAAAACAAGCTTTGGAATCTTAGATCATGTGCCAATCTTAAAGTCTAAATGTTGTAAATATAATAGATTGGTGGGCAGTGTCAAGTGACTCTATTTCGTAGTTTAAAAACTGTTCAATGGAAGAACGTATATGGATTCCCTGTTATACTATACAAAACTAAAATTAGATAAAGCTTATGGAATAAGAAACTCCATTTGTAAAGCATATACCCAATGTGCTGATTCAGTTTGTAAGGCATATACCCACCTAACTAAACCTCACTTGAAAGCGAGCTTGGTTTTCTCAAGACAAGAAATTGGGAATTGATTCCTTTAGAGACGCGCACTCTACATCACCTAACAATTATAATAAGAAGAAGAAGAGGTAGCATTACCGACGCTATCAAACTTAATATAATTTAGTTCTGTGAAACTTTCAATGAAGTCGTATTCAGTCTCATCCAAAACTCTACATGCTTAAGAACGTGCTTGTTCATCAATCCTCAAAAGCTTATAAATAGACCTCATCAACACTGTAGAGGGCAAAACAAACGATGGCAAGTTATAGTCCTCTGCATCTTCTCATACTTGTAGTGCTTTTATTTGAGTGTTGGGTCATTGCCACGGCCACATCCTTCGATTTCTATTACTTCGTTCAGCTGGTATTAAGTGATATGGTGGAGAAAAACATCTGTTTTCTCTCAATTTTTCTTTGGTTTTGTTTTATATATGTGTTTAGTTGGCTAAATAGATTGGGATTGGTGAATAATGAATGCAGTGGCCGGGGTCCTACTGTGGTACAAGAAGAGGATGCTGTTATCCTCGCACTGGGAAACCTGTATCAGAGTTTTCCATTCATGGCTTATGGCCAAACTATAATACTGGAAAATGGCCCCAGTTTTGCAATTCCTCTGACGGGTTTGACTTCTCGCAGGTGATCTTTCTGTCGAGCGTTGCACATTTCTGTGCATTCTGTGTGTATGTGATGTTGATTTGTCTTTTGTTTTTGCACAGATCTCGGATTTGGTGGGGGAGTTGAACAGCCACTGGGGATCTCTGAGCTGCCCAAGCAGCGATGGGCACAAATTCTGGGGCCACGAGTGGGAAAAGCATGGCACTTGCTCTCTCAATCTGGACTAGCACGACTACTTCCACACGGCTCTTTCCTTGCGAAGCAAGATCGATCTTCTCACAGCCCTTAAATCTGCAGGTCGTCTATTTTTCTGAAAGTGAATAATTATATTCCATATAACAAACGTTGGATGTAGCCCATTAATCTGACAAACTCCTGTTTCCGCATATGTGCAGGTATTAGACCGGATGGAGGAGAATACAGAGTGAGTGATATCAAAGAAGCGATTCGGAATGCTATTGGCAAGGAAGTAGGAGTGGATTGTAATGTAAGCGAGGATGGCGAGTATCAACTGAATGATATATACGTGTGCGTTGCTAAATCTGACTCTTCCACAGTTATTACTTGCCCTGTTTACCCACACAGCAAGTGCCCTTCTACTGTAAAGTTTCCTCTTTTCGGAGACGAGGAAGATATTGCAACTTCTTCCGACCAAAACGCTGGGTCGGACGAGTTGTAGGTCGAAGAAGACATAAATTTGTGAAATAAAAGTGTTCCATACAAAGCTCACAGCACACGTCATGAGCACCAGTATGCGGCAGGAATACTGATGTTTTCTTATCAAAAGAATCCATGAGAGAGATAGCGATCAAATTTCTTAATTTATTATTTTCTTAGATTTGTTTTAAAATAATAAAATTCATTCATTTATTATTCTATTGGATGAAAGTTGTGAATAGTATTAGTAGTGTGAGATAAGCTATGAAATTTTTTTAACTTTTTTCATTTTGATTATAAAAAGATTAATAGTGCAAATTTATTTTCATGTCACTTTTTTATTTTATTTATTGTCCTATTTGACAATGACATTATTTTTATTCAAAAGATTGTAGATCAATGAATACCATTTTTTTAATCATATTTGAATCAATTTTATTTATTTAAAAGGTGAAATAGAGAAAAAAAAGAAGTTTGAGAGTAAAATAATTAACAATAAAATAAAATATATTTATATCTATTAGTTTCAATTTTTTTTTAAAGGAGAAAGCTAACTCCTAAACAAAACACACCTATGTTATATACATGTATATAACATGATATCGTACCCCCCATCCCCCATCCCATGCGGTGGACAAAAGACACCGTTGGAAAGACTTGACGGATCGGTAGCCCCGTGCCGTCACGTGTTGAATGCCGGAAAAGGATGCACGGCCCCAGCAGGAAAGTCAAAAATCCTAAACATTTTCCACATTTTCTTTTGTTTTGCTCCGCCATTTTCTTCATTTCGTTTTGCAGTTTTTTGGGGAGGGAGGTGCGAGCATTGAAATGGAGTTACAGGTAGCCAAAACAATGCGGGCATTGAAATGGAGTTACAAGTAGCCAAAATAATGCGGGCATTGAAATGGAGTTGTAGGCGGCAGGTGGCCAAACCAACGTGGGCTTTGAAATGGAATTGCAAGTCTATTTATGTTTTTTTTTATGTAGATTGCCGCATTTTGTCTACGTTTTTTCTGCGTCTAGGGAGCTAGAGTTTGCCATTTTCAAGGGTTTCATTTTGTAGTTTGTTGCCATGTGCGGGTAATGGAATAGAGGTGGAAACCATAGCAACAGGCGATGACGACAATAGGCAGGTATATCCACCATTGTTTTTACCATTTCTCTATTTTGTAGGAATTGTGAAGCAGGGCTCATTGAACTATGAAGCCTGAATGTTAATGGGTTTTTTGTGAAATACAAATAAATTTTTTTTTTGGGGGTTTTCGTTGGGAAAATGGGTATTTATTTGAAATGCAAGGCTATTAATGTTTTTCTGTGTCGAGGGTTTTTTAATTTTTTTTCCTTTCCTCTCGTATTCTGGTTTTCGAATTTTGCCATTGCCGAATGAAATAAGTGACAACCCATTGTGGAAATATGAGTGAAATTATTGAATAACGTTTATAGAAATCAGAAATCATGTGGAATATATTATGAGGTTGGAAAACACAACGTGGGTTTTGCAATAAAATGATATATTTTGAAATAAAACCCATAACGTCGCCATTGTTCACATTCTTATTCAGAATGGACAAAAAAGCACAAAACGTGGCATTTGAAATCATAATTTGCAAATAGAAAAAAGCCGAGACGAGATCCCATTTTTTCCGCCATTTTATACACTATCGTTTTGGAAAACATTGTCTCCTAAAACTCTGACTATTCTAAAACCCTTTACAAGTAACAACAAAATTGGTTACTGACCCCTGACCTCAATTTGGTATGTTTTGTGATTGTCTGAAGAACCTTTTGTGATTTCTATAGTAGGAATGTAATGAAATTAGAAAGCAATAGGTATTATGAAACCTACAAGGCACAGTGTTATAGATTGTTTGCAGTGTTGGAAAACACACTGTCCAATGTTAGTTAACTCCTACCTGCCCTTCCTGGATGTTTGGTTTTGTCTACTAGTATAGTCAACTTTGGTATAGTCCAAATGTCATTTCACTTTCTTCATCTGATTGGAACAAAATTCCCTGACGGAAAAAAAGGTCGGATGGACAAATTGCACCGATGGAAAGACTTGATGGTCATACATTAACTCCGACATGCCATAGCTTGTCCCGTCACCGGGAAAATGTGTCAGTGCTAGTGGGTTTTCAAAATCATATTTTGGAATTGACAAAAACCCCAAAAAACATGGCATTAGAAACCATTATTTGTAAATAGAAAAACGAGGTGGAAAACAGTAGGTATTATGAAACCTGGAAGGGACAGTGTTATAGATTGTTTTGCAGTGTTGGAAAATACACTGTCCCATTTTAGTTAGTTCGATATGAAGAGTTTTATTTCGTTATGCTCCAAGAATGTAATGAAGTCCACTTTAAAATTTTTGAACAACTCTTTGCTACAATCCAAATGTCATTTCACTTTCTTTATCTGATTGGAACAAATAAATTGCTCACATTATTTGCAGAGTTGTAAAACACACTATCTCCTTTTAGTTGCAAAGGGTTTTACAACACCATATGGGTTGCTTGTTTCTTAACACCTTATATGGAGACAGTGTGTTTTCCAACACTACAAATAATTTGAGCATTTATTTGGTCCAATCAGATGAGGAAAGTGAAATACCATTTTGACGTCATGTTGCATACATAGGTGCTTTTTGTTTATGAGTTAGCTTTCTCCTAATTGGAACAAATAAAATGCTCACATTATTTGCACAACTAGAAAACACACTGTTTCCTCTCAGTCGCAGAGGATTTTACAACACTGTATGGGTTGCTTGTTTCTTAACACCTTATATGGAGATAGTGTGTTTTCCAACACTGCAAATAATGTGAACATTTATTTGGTTGAATCAAATGAGGAAAGTGAAATGTCATTTCAATCTCATGTTACATACATAGGTGTTTTTTGTAGATATGAATTAGCTTTCTCCTTATTGGAACAAATAAATTGCTCACATTATTTGCACAGTTGGAAAACACACTATCTCCTCTCAGTTGTAGAGGGTTTTACAACACTATATGGGTTGCTTGTTTCTTAACACCTTATATGGAGACAATGTGTTTTCCAACACTGCAAATAATGTGAGCATTTATTTGGTCGAATCAGATGAGGAAAGTGAAATGCCATTTCAATCTCATGTTACATACATAGATGTTTTTTGTCTATGAGTTAGCTTTCTCTTGATTGGAACAAATAAATTGCTCGCATTATTTACATAGTTGGAAAACACATTGTCTCCTCTTAGTTGCAGAAGGTTTTACAACACTGTATGGGTTGCTTGTTTCTTAACACCTTATATGGAGACAGTGTGTTTTCTAACATTGCAAATAATGTGAGCATTTATTTGGTCGAATCAAATGAGGAAAGTGAAATGCCATTTCAATCTCATGTTACATACATAGGTTCTTTTTGACTACAAGTTAGCTTTCTCCTGATTAGAACAAATAAATTGCTCACATTATTTGCATAGTTGGAAAACACATTGTCTCCTCTCAGTTTAAATGTAAAGGGTTGTCTCACAGTGGGTTTCTTTCTTCTTAACACTATGGTTTTGCAACATGGAATGTTACAAAACAATATGAATGTCTTCAAAATCACACCTTCCATTGTTGTGTTTAAATTTCACATGATTGAAAAGAAAAAGTGCACAAAATAATTGCAATTTGAAAAACACAATGTTGGGTTTCAGTTATTTGAATCTCCTTGTTTAAATTTAAAGGGTTGTCTCACGGTGGGTTGCTTGCTTCTTAGCATGTATGGTTTTGCAACATTGAATGTCACAAAATAGTATGAATGTCTTCTCCCAAAATCATACTGCATTGTTGTGTTTAAATAAAATGCTTGCATTATTTCCAGTGTTGGAAAACACACTGTCTTGCTTCTTAACATCTACGGTTTTGCAACATGGAATGTTACAAAATAGTATGAATGTCTTCAAAATCACACCTTCCATTGTTGTGTTTAAATAAAATGCTCACATTATTTGTAGTATTGGAAAAAACACTATCTCGGACTATCAGTTGTTCCCTCTAATACTGGTATAGTATACTATTTCTTTTTGTGTAGGAGTTAGCTTCTCCCCTAATGGAGTTAGCTTCTCCCCTAATGGTATACTATACCAGTATTAAAGGCTGATTCATATAATATACTAGTATTAGAGGGAACAGGAAAAGCTAACTCCTAGACAAAAAGCACCTATGTATGTAACATGATATCATACCCCCCATCCCCCATCCCACGTAGTGGACAAAAGACACCAACGGAAAGACTTGATGGATCGGTAGCCCCATGCCGTCACTTGTTGAACACCGGAAAAGGACGCACAACCTCGGTGGGAAAGTAAAAAACCCTAAACATTTTCCACATTTTCTTTTGTTTTGCTCCGCCATTTTCTTCATTTCATTTTGCAGTTTGTTGGGGAGAGATGTGAGAGAATTGAAATGGAGTTACATATGGCCAAACCAACGTGGGCATAGAAATGGAGTTGTAGTGTTGGAAAACACACTGTCTCTTATCAGTTGTTCCCTCTAATATTGGTATATTATATGAATCAACCTTTAATACTGGTATAGTATACTGTTGCTTTTTGTCTAGGAGTTAGCTTCTCCCCTAACGGTATATTATACAAGTATTAAAGGCCGATTTGAACATATAATAACCAATATTAGAGGGAGCGTGAGAAGCTAACTCCTAGACAAAAGACATCTATGTATGTAACATGATATCATACCCCCATACTAGTGTCTAAATGGTTTTGAAGCATTAGGTGGGTTGCAGGTTTTGTAAAACACATTGTTTTGCATCCTAGAATTTTCAAAAACAGTATGTATGTATTGAAAAGCTTTGTGTTATTTAGACTGTAGGAGTGTGGTGATAGGCATTGTTTTCTAGACAGTCAATAAGGTATTTGGCTTCAGTGTGTTGGAGGTTTCGTAAATCATGTTGTCATCTCACCTCCCACTGTGTTTTCCAACTTGCAATCATACTATGCGTGTATATTTAGATCATATTAAGAAATAGAAACACAAATTTTATTCTGCGTAAGTCTTGTTATAAGGTGTCTTTCATTACATTTGTACTGTCTAAATTACATTCATGCCATTTTGTTAAATTCCACGTTTCAAAACATTGGTTTTCTCCTCCAACTCCTACATGTGCACTCCAACCTTCAGCTTTCAATGTACAGACATGTCAAAACACAGAATGTTTTCCTGCTTATTTCTCCAAACTCAAAACGCACACATCATTCTGCCTCCAATTCTTGTACCAGAAAAAAAAAATCTCTACAAATGAAAACTCATACTCACATTGTTTGTACTGTCTAAATTGCATTCATACTATTTTGTAAAATTCCAGGTTGCAAAAAAATAGTTTTTCAAAATCTGCAACCCACATAATGTTTTAAAACCCTTTACAAGTAATAACCCAATTGGTTACTCACCCCTCACCTTAATTTGGTATGTTTTGTGATTTTCTTGAGAGCCTTTTGTGAATTAGATAGTAAGAATGTAATGGGATTGTAAAACAATGAGTTTTAAGAAATCTGCAACCCACACATTATTTTGAAACCCCCTAGACGTAACAACCCAATTGGTAAGCTGCAAAATACAAACTGACACACCTATGTACATATAGCTAGTTAGAAGCTACTTACCTCAAATCACTTGGTTATCTCTCCTACCTGCAACGCCCCCTTGCTCTCCAATGATTCGATTTCAACCTGTAGGAGAAAACACAAAATACAAAGTGTTTTCCAAGAACAATACTTGTTACAATCTAAAATGCATGTCTTAATCACATCAACGCCCTTCCCATCTATAGTGAATGGCTAGCTTCTCACACAAGGAAAAAAATGTCAGCGTAATTCGATGCAACGGGACACCACCTAGCTTTCCTTGTTGTGACATTTCCTTTCGTCTATCGGTTCTGTCACTTCTATCATTTGTTTGGAGGGTCCGACACTATGTCTGCTCTTCAATGTTATGTATGTTTCCATGTATGTTGTTATGTATGTTTTTATGCATTATTGTATGTACATAGGGGTGTTTTGTTGGGAGATTAGTTGTGTCCGTAGAGGGTTTTACAACATTGTGTGGGTTGGAGGTTTCATAAATCATGCATTCACCTCCCATGGTGTTTTCCAACGTGCAATCATTTAGAGTTTTAATGGTTGTTGGAAAACAATGGGTGTTTATAAAACATTGCCTTTCATTGCATTCCTACTACCTAATTAACAAAAGCTTTTCAAGACATTCTTGCCCGTGCTCTCAACCACGTAACTTTGAATGTACAAAATGAAACAAATGGAAAACCACATTGTGTTTTCCAACCTACAAATTATATTGTGCATTTATTTTTAAGGGATATGATGAAATTGAATTTCAAATTTTTTTTTTTTTCTGTAAGAGTTGCTATAAATTGTGGAGGTGAATGAACTTTAGTACATTGTTACTATCTACAAAATTTAAGGTTTTCATTAGAAGAATGTTGTCTATACATACTTGCATGTTGGAAAATAGTATGTATTATGAAACCTGCAACCCAAATACTGTTCTCAGGTTTGAGAGTGTCTTTCTAATTAGAGAATGTAGATGTTTTGTTTTTAATAAGTTGTTTACAAAATTTGTCTACCTTTTCACATAGTACTCTCATGTCTCTATCCAACTGATTCTCTTTTGTGCACTGACATCCTATTCTTCCTTCTTTTCATGTTATGTATGTTTCTATGTATGTTTTTTGTATGATTTTATTCATTTTTGTATGTACATAGGTGTGTTTTGTCAGTATATTAGTTGCTATTTTTTGGTCAATCAAGCTAGTCGGAAAGGCTTTTGTTGACTTGTTAACCTTTGTTCTTGCAATGATCTATATTTTTTCAAAATTTTTGCAAGTAATGGTTCAGTTTACAATATCATTGAAAAATGGTTATGAACTGTAGATTTTTGGCTCCAATGTACTCTCTAGCTCTTCTAGGGTTTTTCACTTAAAAGGAGAGAGCTTAGACCAAAAATGCTAAAGGGTTCATTAAAATTATGTTATGTGTGATGTTGTATGAGCTAAATGGAATGATCTAAGTGCAACTAAGCTATGAAATTGATCGAATATGAATGCAAAACCTAAGAAACAAGTGATGTTTGAAAACACATCGTGTAATGCAACAATGAACTAAAAACAAATGCCAAGCTAAATAGAAATGAATGAAACTTAAAGTGTGCACCTAGAACCTTGATGAAGACTGGAAATTACATTTGAAATGCTACTGATACTGATTTTCAAGCTTGGAGGGACTCATTTGCCATTTTGGGTGAATTAGTCCCAATTCTGGTAAACTGAGCTGAAACCTGTTTCTGTCAAAAGGGTGTTAGAAAATGCAGAAAACACAAAACTGACCTGGAAATGGGACTCATTCGCCACCCATGGTGAATGAGTCTACTTTTCAATTTCTAGATTTTCAAAGGTGGATTTTGAAGCTTCCAATCTACACTTTGACTTCCTACAGGTGTCCGCTTCTGAAACTCAAATTTACATGCATGAAAATGAGTTTATGTTGATATTTTGACTTGTTCAATGAGGAGAAGACTTCAACAACTTTGCAACTTTATCTTCAATTATTTCTAAGCTTCCAAGGGACCTAAATCTGTAAACACACAAGACAAGAGAGAGAAATGTTGAATGTTGGGGCATGGGGGTTGGCCTTGCTCAAACCCCGTTTAGGTAATTAAACCAAAATGATGAAAGAATAGAATAAAACATGCAATAATAGAATTGATTACCTTTCCATGATGATTGATCTTGAAAATATGTAGTAATGGAGGAAGATTCAACCCTTGAATTTTATTAGGAGCTTTCTTGATGTCTTGCAATGATAAAACCCTAAGTTTCTTGACTTGAGATGAAAGATTGGTGGATGAATATGTGAATTAAGTCTGGTGGATGTAAAAATGAGTTTAAAGAGGTGATTTTATAGGAAATTCACCTATTTTACCTATTAATAACTCATCACAGGCTGACATCAAGCAAAATTAAACTCAAATTTCACTTTTTTCCCGCTCAAAGGTCAAAATTGAGCCAAATGGGACTCATTCACCACACATGGTGAATGGGTCCCACCTGGATGGGACTGATTCACCATGCATGGTGAATGGGTCCCATAGGGGCCAATTTGACTACTTAGATTCCAAGAGATAAGGAAAGAAGGTCTAAAATGCAACCTTGTCGGGTATTTGATACTTATAAGCCTCAGGATGCACAATATGGGGTAGTAAGGGGCTATTATTGATGATATAAGTGTCAAATAGGGCTTGGGACACAAAAATCAATGTGAAAGTGTGATTAAATATACTTTACAACACTAAAATGAGGTCCACATAGCCTAGGAAGGTACAAAAACCAATGTGAATGTGCAAGACACATTACAATAGTAGTTTAACATTAAGTTTAATTCAAGAACCTTATATATTTATGTTCAATGATGTTTTTAAACACATTTTATAATGTTGAATTAGGGAGGAATGGGTTTATTAAGTATAGAAAAGCGTGAAAGTCCATTACAAGACTTTACAACACCTTTACAAGACATTAATAAAATCATGTTATTGAATTTGCAAGGGTCCAAGACTTAGTGTGCATGCATAAAATGCCTCACAACACCTGAATGAAGGCCTCATTAAATCCAATTTATCATGAAATATTCCCATGTCAAGCAAAGGGTCCTTTTCTCTATGACACATTTAGCCCCCACTTTAGTGAGAGGATGAACTTGCTTCAAACTCATACTAAAGTAGACATTCAAGAGAGATATGAGTGTACAGATGTAGATGAAAAATAATGACAAAAATCAAGCCCCCAAGATCCCAAATCCTAAGTCAAACCATCAAGATACAAAACCATGCAATGGTAAGAACTAAGAAAAATGAAAGTGAGGTGGATCAAGCTTCAATCATTTGTCTGACTAGTTGTGGATCAGATCTAGGCTTGTTTCTTTGAAAAAAAAGAAATGTGTACTCACTCTGGGGCGACAAAACTCTTGGCTATCTGCTAGGTGAGAAAACCAAAAATTATACTCACTTTGGGGCCACAGAACTTCTGGTTGTTCGTGGGGTGAGAAATCCCAAAAGTATACTCACTGTGGGGCCATGGAACTTCTGGTTGTCCGTGGGGTGAGAAATCCCAAAAGGTGAAATACATACGCTAGTTGGTATGCACTCACAAACACAAAGGTGGCTATGGGGAAAATTCATGCCGCTAGGTGGGGTTCCCGCTCAACAATATCAAAGTTATACCTCTTGATAACTTTAATAAGAAAAATAAAGGAACATGATATTGTTTCGAGATCTATGAGGTAAGAAAAACTTCGTATGCTTGATGCTCATAGAAATTTCTAACATTGCAAAATAGTGTAAGGATTGTTCAAAGGGATTTTTCTTTTTTTGTGCAAGGTCTCATCTTAGGGAACATCATGCTTAATGTCTCCAAGAGAGGATAAGTGCAAAAGAAGTATCACACTCTTAGAGGGAATCAAACCCAATGACTCCACCAAGAAAAGGATGCATTGCAAGAAGAAAGAAATCACACAATGAAATGTGAGTGGTGATGTATGCCCCCACTTTAAAGTAGTTGCGAGCACCCGTACTATGAGCAATTGCTTTAAAGTAGAAGAGAAATAAGAATACATGAGTTCTTACTCGGAAAGCCCTATGCCAAGTCATATGTTTTCGATAAGCTACGTCATGTAAGAGAGAAGTATGTCATATGCGAGCCAAATTAAGGCATGTCGTCCACATCCCAAGCTTGCTCTTATGTATTCATGAAAGGTTAACGACTAGCCAAAGGAGGCAATGACAAGTGACATATGAGGACAAGGCTATCAAACCCCTCACCCCCACTTAGTGCAAGACAAAGGTGAGCTTGGAATGAATGCAAGTTAGTATCAGGTAGAGGAATTAGGTGCTCCATCACTAGAGTACCACACTCCTTGAGAGGTTGAATGTTAAATTGTTGTGCAAAGTCTTTGATGAAAGTGGAGACAAGGGAGATACCCCTAGATCGATCTTGAAAGAGTATGGTGTTTTTGTGAGAAGGATTGGTTTCTTTACAAGACCACAAATCCTTTTTAATGTGATGTATCATTGTTTTATGAGAGATGGGAGTTATATTGCCCCCATCACCACCATGGGGTGATTTGGTATAACTATGTTGAGAAAATGGAACACAAGGTTGTTTGGGTTGAGATTGGGTTATTGCACACCCTCCCTTAAAGGTAGGTATGAAACTCCAATCACTACTAGAACTTGTGTCTGAAAAGGAATTGTTTATATATGACTCTTTGGACCATGAGGGTGAGATTTTGGAAATATTATGGGAAGGAGGGGTAGAATCTAACGACCCCCAATTATCACAAAAGAGTTGTGTTGTAGGTGAAGAGTTAGCATCAACTAGTGGAGGTGCAAGTTTTGATCGAGGGATGAAAGTATTAGGGGAGTTGGAAGTGTTGTGATCAGTTGACACATAGCTTCGCTCATCTACATACACTAATACATTTGACTGCAAAATACGATGAAACTGTCTGACAAAATATGTAAAATTCGATGTTCGTCAAGTGCTTGTAAAATTTGATGTGTAATTTCCAATTTTTTGAAAGTTTATCCTCGATGTTCATCGAAATTTCGGTGAACCTAGGGTTCATCGAAATGTCAGCTATTATTTTCGTCGAATTTTCAACAAACATGAAAAATTAAAAAAAATCAAATTGTGGCCGACATAAAGAAAAGTGAGTTCGCGCCTAATTTATTGCGACAATGTTTTTCTCTACTTGAGACAGTTTGTGGAGAACTAAGGACGATTTTCTTGGGAAAATAAAAAATCAAGAAGATATCACCGGGTTGAGGGTAGTCATTGTCTTTTGTAGAATTAGGTTGTGAAGTCAGATTTGTAGTTCAGGTTTGAAAATCATATTTTAAAGCAACATCTCTTTAGATTTCATTTTTAGAGGTTAGGGTTTTGAAATTTCATGTCTAGATTTTGTTGTGTGGAATCACCATAAGATCACAACCAAGGAACAAATTCTTGTGACTATAATTATGTGATCCATAACTCTATTGGTCATGTGGCACAGTTGTGCTATAACAAATACAGGATGCATTCATGTGTGGCCCAAGTTTAATGTGGCTATGTTGTGATAGAAATGGAGGCACTCATATAATGTAGTTAATTCAGGTTGTATAATGTAGGTGTCAATCATCATTGGGTGCATTCAGGTTGTCTCAAGTTTAACAAGATAGGATGTAATTATAGCATGATCGAAGAGTGATTACCTCTTGCTGCAATAAAGAGCCTATAACTCGGATTGATATGCAGAGTGGTTGTGTTATATCAATTATGTAGTGCATTCAAGCACAACCCATGTTTAATGGGCTATTCTAGAGATTGATCAAGATTTTCTAAACCTTATGAATGTTACTTGACATATATTTGCATAATCTCAAATTCCTTCAGAGGCTTTTGAAGTATCAATGTATCCTATAGGGTTTAGAATGATTTGTTTTATTTAAAAAAAAAAAAAAATTATGTATTTCCCTGTAATTAAATAATGTGGAGATCTCCTAAATCTGCCCCAGCACACTATCCTCTTTGGCAATCAGATCTTCATTACTCCAGCTACTAGGGTTTTGAATGTGACATCTTTAATATCTTCATGACCGTGGCTTTTAAATAGATCTCAGTCTTTGCTTTAATCCTTTCATGGTAACCCTTGAGTTCCATAATCCACCTTCAATCTCTTCTAAGAACGCTGTCTTAAGCTAGACTGCATAGTATGCATATAAAGCAAGTCCTTCATACCTGCCATTGTTCCAAACCACCACTCACTGCCTTGCTAAAAATGTTGCCTCCATAAGCACAATAGCATATTTTAAAATCATGGTTTCCAGTGATTGACCATTAAGCTCACCACTTTCATCATGAAGATACAATGAAATTTTTGTCTTCAAACTCAAGGCATTATACAAGATAACATTGTGAATTGTTTGCTATGTACGATTTTATTTTCTTGCACATTTATTGCTTTGATAACTTCCTTTAAGATTGGATATTGCAGGAACTACAATCTCAAACAACTCACTCATTGTCACTTGAAGATTCCTTTCATGAGCATCCTTCTATAAAATCAAACTATGCCCCTATAGACTACCTACTTACTACTGTGGGACTCATTATTTCATGGTATTGTAGTTCTTAAGAGATCCTTCAACCTTATTGACACTCAATACTCACAAATTCACAAGGTATTATTCACTATTTTCCCATCTTTTGATGAGTCTCAAAACATTGCTCAAACATGCAATCCACTACCTCCATTATACATTAATGGCTAAGAAGAAACATTGAACCTATGATTACCACTGTTACTTCATTTGGATAGTCATTCCCTGATTGCATTTGTCTTGTCTAACACTACCAAAAGCATTTGAAAAACCCTTAAGGTCAGCAAGGGGGTAAGGAAACTCATTGTTAAAATCTCCACTTTACTATGCAAGGTTTGAGCTTTATTATCTTGTCACTGCTCAGCCTCTTTTTGACTTTCATATCTCAAGTGACTGTCATTCTTCTTACTATAGATTGCATTTATAAATGTCACTAAGCTACATAGTGTGCTTGTTATTGGCTACAATCTTTAGATTGTAAGATTTTGTTATTACCTATAATGTCTCAATCTTTCTCGGGTATTGGGACCTCACTAACCCGCTATAGTTATTGTTTATGTTTCTACTCGGAGGTCTAGGGTTTGTAACTTAATCATGCTCTTTACCAATGCGTTTCTTATTGTTTTTTATTAGGCTCTCTCAATGTTGAGGGGTCTCTAGGATAAGCTCATCACAGAAGTGACACATTGCATCTTTTAACTAAAAGGATAAATCCATATTGACATTAGCAATGATGATTACTTCTAATTCATTGTTCCATAGAATGGGTCACTTGCTCTTACTAGCTCGCTACCTCCATTGTTGTAGGGAATTTTGTGATCAAGTTCAATATTCCTCGATTGTAGGAGTCTTTAACAAATTTTTGGAAATCATAGTAAAAATCAGAATTTAATAAGTTTTGGAATTAGCATTGTAAAGTGTTTTTGCGTCATTAACTTCAGACTATCTTCTCTCTTTGGCAGAGGTGGGTTGCATTGCCAAATTTTTGGTGTAAAATATCGAAATTATTAGACTATGTTACCCGTCTATGAATAAAAATTATTGGAGTGTGAGTTTGATATTTTTTGAAGATCAAAATAGTCAAGCTTGGCAAAGAAAAATCATGTTAGATACTATTTGTCCAAAACAAAATGAAGAGACACTTGATAGATTGTGGGCTAGATTGAAAAGAAAGGGTGATGGGAAATGTTATTGTCCTTGCAATAATTGCAAGGGCTTAAAGACGAGATGACTTTTAATCACAATAGTTGAGAAACATTATAGGAAACATGGTCACATTGAAGGGGGGCATGATTATCATCCATTGGTAAGTTGTTCATTATATGTGCTTATATTGATTGAATTTTTAAAT